>JAJJWX010001929.1:0-275520 GCA_023529315.1 Papaver bracteatum
AATACGAACACATCTATTTGATCTTTGAAACCACACGGAAATGGAAAAATTACATAAATGAAAGATAAAACATTCAAACACAATAATTCTTTCGGATTGTTGTTCGGTGACTTGATTAACATTTGATGTTGAAACACACACGAGAAAATGGAAAATTATAAATATAAGATAGAACATTCAAACACAATCATTCTTGAGTTGATTGTTCAAGACTTGATTAACATATGATTCTAAAACACATAGGCTACATTTGGTCTGGATTGTAAGTATCGTAAATCGCATTTTAACAATGATAACATTCATCATGAGTGGAAAATTGTCGATGGATTTAAGATAGCCTAAACGAGCATCACTTATCCTAAATTTCATAAATTAATATTATCTTAAGTATATTTATTTACTTAAAAGTGAAAGAAATTCTATAAAACTTATTTATCTTTCTTCATATGCCATTCAGGGTTTGCGTATGTTAACATAGGCCTGAATAGTCACAAAATTATGATCCCCTGCGCTAAATGTGGTCCAGCAGCAGGTGTGTAAAAAACACCTTTTATTATTTATCTATTGTTTATGCTTTCTTGCTAGTTTTCTTGTAAATTATGTATCTTATGTTTGTTTGAGAGTATTTAGGTACTTTTGGAGTCATTTGTATCAAAAAGAATAGGAAACATGGTAAAAGCGTTGAGGCGGATTGTGTCTCATTATTTGCTTTTATTTCTTCATCTGTCTGAAAAGTGTGCGACTTTAGTGATGCAGATTCTGTTTGAAAAGCACGACCAATGCTGAAGTGATTACTCCCTCATTGAAAGTGCCAGTGAATATGAGATATAAGAGACTAGTTCTCAAAAAGAATGGAGGAACCAGAGGAGAAGGAGAGAGCGTTCAATTGGAGCATAAATGAGCTAAGCTCGCTCATTCCTAGGAAAATATTATTTGGAGCACAACCAAGGATAAGGGATAAAAAATTTGGTTACCCCTTATCAAGAATTGATCACCTATTGCAAGAACCCCATCTGGGGTGGTTTCTGTCTTGTACGCACTCCACCCCAATCCTTTCCTAAACCTAAAATCGGTTCTCAAATCATTTGTTCTTAGGAATCAAATAGAGGCGCAACCATGAAACTTGAGATTTAGACATTGTAGCAAGAAACCAAGCTGTGATTCTTGAGAGAATTTCAATAAATTGAGGGAGAGAGCTGGAGTTTGAGTGGATGATGATAGAGTTGTGATATTCAAATTTTGAGATAAAAAGAATGTCAAGATTCAGATCAAGGTTTGAAAGATTGGTCGCTGCTAAAGATTGAATGGGGTTTTGGAGGAGATTGAGATGGAACCTAAATTCATTGGATTGTAAGAATGGTATTGGTTATCTCTGGATTAAATATTGTAGTAGAAATTGGTATTTAGTTGAGCAAAGAATTGAATGAAGAGTGGGTTTATTTCAAGATGAAGCTACGGGGGAAAAGGAGAAGAGATTGATGATGTTACTGTTAAACAGGTGAAGATCTGGTGAAATTAGGGTTTGGTTTCAGAAGAGTAATGATTCAAGTGGAGTGGTTGAGTTCTCTGGATTGGTTGTGGAAGATGGTGGCTTCTTGTTGTTCTTGGTAATGATGGTCGTGAGTGTTGTGCTTCGAGAATGATGGATGATATTGTATTGCAGGTGGTCTTGTTGTGCAATGGATGATGAATGTGTTACTAGGAATAATGGAATTAGATGTATGTTTAGGGTGATGGTCTTATATTGAGTGATGGTCAAGAATTTGCAGGTGGATGTTTTTGTAGATATGTTGCGAGGTACGATTCAAGGAGAATGTGAAATGGTTGCTTTGTGTGGTGCTAATGAAGATGGCAGAATTGCATTAAGAGAAGGTGGTGTAATGGGCAGTTGAATTGAACAATATGTCATAAGCGGGTGCGGGTTTGAAACAGTGGGTTATGTGAATGGAGTAAGCGGCTGAGATGTTAAATCTGGGGTCTTTATTTATGTTGTTGAAGCAAATGATAGAATGCAATAGATGTGATAATGAGATGGCATACTACAATGGTTAAGGTGAGTTGGTGCTAGCTTCTGTGGTGTGCATATGGTTGTGCCAGTGATGATTAAATGAATGCATTGATTTTGTCTAAGCTCAGTGTTGCAAGTGGGTATGAAGTTAATGAGGAATGGATTACTCTTGGCCTGAGATGGACAGTGTTTATGTGCCAGGAGCTATGTGGAGCTAGTGGTGGATTGAACTCGTAAGTTGAGTTGCACTTCGGAAGAAAGCCAGCGTGGGAATGGACGTGGTGATATGAATTTGTTACTATGGGCTTGTGACCAAGTTGGGCATGGGAGCGGGTGGGAGAAATGAGTGATGGCCCTGAGTTGATAAACAATTGGAGTTAAGAAAAACAAATAGGTTGATGGTGCTGTGATTGTCTTGAGAGACATAAAAGAATTACAGCGGTGGTAATGGAGAAATGGGAGCAGTGAAAGCACAACCATTGGCAGGATGGAACTGAATAACACACACTCAGCCAAATCGGATGGAAATGGCTTTTAGTTCAGCTGACTCGGTACAACTCGGTGTTGACCTTGAATTCACTCGATTGACTCAGAGTTGGAACGTTGACCATTTGACTTTTCAGTGACCAAGACGACTTTAAGATGTTTATTCCGCCAAAAACACAGTTTTCCAACAAACACTTTTGGGACAGAATTTCTACATGGGTTTCTCTTACTCGTAGGTGAATTTCCAATTAATGGACTTTGAAGGCTTGGACCTAATTTTGGAAGGAAGAAAAGCTCTGAAAAGAAAAGTTCTACTAACTTTTGGAGATAACGTTTTATTATATTCTTGGAGCTTTTAGAGCTACAACTATGGTTTTGCTTTGTTTTATGTTTCATCTATTTTTCTTTGAATATTATTATGATGAACTCCATGAATATGTGTAACTAAATACAACTATTGGTTATGGGATAAAGTTGATTTCTTCAAGCTGTTATTTGATTCTATGAATTAGTTTTGTCTCAATTTTATCGTTTATGATTCATTATTTTATATTATCATATGATTTGAATGCTAGTTTGGTTGAGTCCGGAATCAATAGGATTTTCATCTCTATAGCTATATTAGGGTTTTCAACACGTAAAAGTTGTTATCTACGATTTCTAGTAGCATCTTGTGGTTAATACTTGTAAGTGATACATCTTTTTAATCGCATATGAATCATAACCTTTGTTAAAACAATTAGTGCTTTTACACGTTTGTTTGCATCGATTAGTCTTATTTCATAGAACTTATTGCTCTTAGGGGTTAAATCTAATTGTTCTTTTACACTTTAGGTTGCTTTTAAGTAGATTTCACAATAGCATCTTTTAATGTTGTTTGTGATAAAATCAGGGAAATAAATGGGATACTCTTGCGATCAAGGTATCCTAAGACTTTTGATAATTGAGAGATTAAATACCAATTCTAATCATTGATGAAAAATACATGCTTGTGAATGATACTATCCTTGACCAATATCTTCTCTTTATTGATTATTCAAACTATTTGCTTTGCTTTATTTAGCTTTATTTATTTTGATAAAAACAAAAAGACACCTTGAAGTTATTTGGTTACTTGGTTACTTAAGAATCGAAAATTTCGCAACAACAAACGCCTCTGTGGATACGAAACTTTTCTGGTCAATACTATATTCATATTTAGTTGAGTGAGGAAGTGAAATTATTTTTCCGCACTCGTGATCAAATTTTAGCGCCCGTTAGTGGTATTTTGACACCCTAGCTCTAAGACCTCCCCAATGTGTCTAGCATTTGGATTTTGGATATGTTATCAAGAATTTCAAAAACTCCATAATTAGTTGCACAGCGCCCTGAACTTCGTTAAAAATTTTTTGCTTCAATCCATGCTTGCGTAAAAGCAACATCTTCTTCTTTGCTGAATCTTACCATTTTCATAAAACTAAGGTATGATAGATAGTTAGGATAGGTTTTATATTGGAAAGTGATTTGATATTTATAGAGTTATGATGAGAGGAATTTGAATAATAAAAAAATGCCGTTATACAAAAAGAAATTAACGTTATATTGTATGCGAAATAATGACGTTATACGTAAAATTATCATTGAAAAATATGGAACAAAGTTAGGAAAGTCTTAAGTAGCCATTATATTGTAAAATAAAACACTTATGTTAGAAATTTAAATACAGCCCTTTTCCACATCAAACCATGGAAAATTTCCACTACCACGATGTTGATACGTGGTTGTACTTTGGTTTTAATGGCTCGGACGTATTTTGACCTAAGTAAGGTTCTTCTTGCCTATTTGGAACAAAAGAACGTCAACGTGCAGATTCAGTCCTTAGATAGATGAGTCACATGTATATGAGGCTTATACGATTTCACAAATCTCACGGGTACTTCACCGTGTTGATTTGGTGTTGCAGCTCCGTTGTGTAAGTCATAATATTGTTGTTGTTGTAGCCTTGTATCGTTGTTCCATATCCACAAGAATCGTTCCACATCTCCTGTAAATAATAAGGAAGGACGTCAGTTTAATTCTTTTTCACAAGTCAAATATATTGGAATTAAAGGTTATATTATACTCACACGTGTACCCAAGATGACATCATAGTTGGATTTAGGAAACATTCCCAAATACTTCATTCCAATCAGGTACCTTAGTCACTTTGAAAGTCGGGCCACATATCTTAGTAAATGGTTGGCTTGGTGGATATGGGAAGAGATGACGATCGACGGGCACCAACTCTTGTGTATGTGCTTTGGAGTTGCGGGCTGGTCAGCATACATACGCATCGTTATCTTGGGTGCCATACAAACCCAGGTTTGCTTCATGTACAATTACACCCTATACTTCCCTATTGACCTCTCCTTACACCATAACTTATACTGTCGATAGGATACTTCATCAAAATACAGGCTATTAAAACTCTGGTCCGTGTACATTATGGCATTGTTGATATATGTCTACTATTGAATCATGAGGGTTGCACAGTATTACGGGTCAATCCAAGAACTTGTTTGAGACATCATTAGCTTGTACGTGGACGCTGTGACCAAATGGATCGTAAAAAACTCTCACGATATTCTTTTGAAATTGGTTTAGCCTCTTCCACCTCGGGTTTAGTTCTCTATTGACTCTCCTCCCATGGAGACCAAGATACTGGAATCAAATGCAAAGTTATCAATCTGGTTCTGAACAATAGTCATAGAATGGGTACTCAATCTCTTTGACCGCCTTTTTTCGTTTCTCGTTGGGATCCATCATATAACCTACCAGCTGGCCACGGATCCATATTTTCACTTTCAACCTTTGTATAGGGAAATAGACATCGGAAATAAGCCCAAAACCATGGATGCAAAATTAAACGTTGTTATTAACAACTATAAAAATATAGTGGTAACAAAATTAAATAAAAAGGAAAGTAAGATTACGAGAGGGTAGAGATTTTTACCATCAAAGGAAACGAGAAGAACCTGCAATTCAGGAGCATTTCTCGTGACTCGGTACTCATGCCCCTTTAACACCGCCGAATTCCCTAATCATAATGCCTCAAAGACACTTAAATCCCTTATTATACTAAGCCATTTAACCTCAACAACATCATGTTTTGTTTGGGAAAAGACATTCACAAAACCCAAATCAAAAACCATCTTGCCATATGCTCCTCGCATTATTACATTGTTCTCCAGCCTGAATCTATGTTCAAGAAACGATTTAATTATAATATTCTTGATCCCATGCATCTATCCACAAGTTTCTGTCTCAAGGGGACTATTTGTTCATCTCTAATTACTTCTTTTACTCTAGTAACGATAACGTGGTTCGCGCCTTTTTTATTCTAGTAGTAGGTATCGCCTCAAAATATGGGAGCAAAAAGTATATAGTCTAGGGAGAAATTTCATGTATTTGCTTCATACTAATTGAGTCCAATGATATGGGATCTCCTCGACCGGTTGGAATTCTGGTAATTTGAGTGAAGTCTAATGGGGTAAACCCTATTTAAAAACTATGGAAGTGAAATATATTGGTGGTATGCCACCACCTTTCAAATATTCCAGTAGTAAGGTAGTTGTCTGGTAGTTTTGGATATTGTACTTGGAAAACTGAACCGAACCCACAGTTGTCTACAATCACTTTAGCATTAGGAAACCGAGAAATTGAGGTATACACTTCATGAATTTGACTTATAGTGCTGGGATGTCCAACGAAGTCATCCTAACATTAGACGTATCAAGAATTTTCAATTTATGATCACTATGTTCCGTTGAAGAAACCGTAATCTGTCTTCCATAATTCGTCCAAAATCAACATTTTTTATCTCTTAACACATGTACACAAAAATCATCACAAAACAACCATAAATCATGTATTTTACATATTCAAACAACGATCATAAATCATGTATTTTACATATTAGCCACATTGTCTACCAAAATAAAAAATCATCAAACATAATACCATATCCATATACATTTAATCATTCTTCAATACCAAAACATTCATCAATTTGCCACCAATGTGTCATATACATAATACATATGCTCTTAATCATTCTACAATCCCAAATCATCAATTACACTATCTTATACATATCAAAATTCATTCATACACAACACCCTTTTTCAAAAAATCAACAAAAAATCATTAAATCAATCAAAAATTTCACAACTATGAAACAACATTCAATGACGCATTAAAACAACCCAACATCTCAAATTGATTAAAATCAAATTAAAAAAACCCCAAATTTTAAATAACTCACCTTGGATGATTATGTTGATGAAACAAGAAATTGGTAAAGGAAAACGCTTCTTCGGATACTAATGAGCAAACCAATGACTTTTTAGCTCCAAAATCGTACGAGAAGGTCTTCAAATCGATAGGGAGAAGAGGAGGAGGAAAAATAGAGAAGAAGAGGGAAGAAAAGAAAAAATGGCCGCCTGCTGCGGTTGGTGTGTTTAAACCTATCAAACGGGTATTGGTCGCGTATTTAATCAAGTCAACGAGTTCACAAACACGCGTACTTAGTACCGTGAGTCACTATTCATACACGGACTGAGTATGTCACGAATAGTGTAGGGAAGGGATAACGAAGCACCATAGTAGGATTGCCTTTAGTGTGACATCCCTTCCCTTTATTTAAGGGATAGGGAAGGGATAGCTAGCACCATAGTGCTAGCTCTAACAAAATGGTCACACTTTCGTTAAAAAAGAGAGTTAAGTGATGACTCACATTTAAAAATGTTAACCAAATTACCTATGTGTCCTCCCTACTTATCCCTCCATTCACAATCTTAAATTTTGCCTTCATTGTAATTGTTTTAACGGTGATGCTATTTGTAAGTGGTGGTGCCGCCATTTACATAACCCGTTACACCTCATTCAGGATCGTTGCACCACATTCACGTTCGTTACACCGCATTCACCCAAAGGTTCAACTTCCCCTCACGAGATTTAGTGAAGATTCTTAAGCTTCCACCAAACCACCACCGCTCTATCACCACCACTTCAACTAATTAGTTAAATGTGAAGGATATTTTGAAGGATGGTATTTTAGGAAAATATAACACCGGTTTATTCAAAAGTGTTAGATCGGATGGAAGTATGACTGATTTGTTAATCTAATTACAAAAAGTGTAACCATTTTGTGACGTTAATTACAAAAAGTAGGACCATTATGTAAATGACCCTTAATTTATTCTATTCTTTAAGTTCAATAGTGCTAAATAATTAATACGATTAAGAGGAGTTTGGATACCAAGAGTAGAAGCACATTCCGGATTAAATTAAAAAAAAGTTTGTTGTTTCGTTTCTAAAGTCAATCTCACATTTTATTGTAAACCTAATTTCTGACTTTTTGATTCTAGAAGTCGAAAAATAGTTTCTAAAAATTCATCCTACCACCCTTTGAGTACTTAAAATATGACAACCATTTTTTTCATTTTCAACACTCGTTAATTTATACACTTGTTATTTTTGGATTTTTGTTAGAGGGAGAGCAAAAATGGATTCGAGGAGTACGAAAATCGTAATCGACTCATTAGCTAGGAGCGATTCAACATGTTTTACTAACCCAGACAAATATACCCCCACTAAACACACCCATTAACCTAAAAATTTCACACCCAATCACGATTTAACTTCACCACTCCACCATCAACGAGAAAGCCAACTGCAAATATTTGTGAGATTAAAGGAAAAATATCCCGGGTCTCTAAATTATGTTTGGATTTTAATTGCTTGAAAAATCGAACAAAATAGAGACGACATGGAGTGATATTTGTAAACTAAAGTTAAAAATATCTCTTTGGTTCCTTCCCATCGAGATAATCCCCATTACAAGCACGTCTTGATCTAGGTTAAAATTGATACCGATAATTGAAAATATCTTCACCAATCGAGGTGAGTCTATAATGTTTCTCCACCATTTAATTGATTCCAACTATAAGCACAACATACCTTGGATAATCATACGCCAATATATATAAAAAGCACACTTAATTTAATTTAAGGTATCATTAGCTAACCCACAAGAACGGGTAAAATCCTCGTTAAAATCTTCGTTCTAAATAATGATCCATGTTCTTCATCTTGGATGAAAAATAAAATTGAGGATAACACGTGGATTCTTTTCTACCTATTGCACAAGGTTGGAAGATGCAAAGTGCTCTATTGGTGCAGGATCGTGATCATGGAATTTAGAGATGAAACTAATCGAGGAAGACTTGCAACTAACTAATTCGTTGGGAAGATGATCGATGGTGGTGGTGTGGACCTTGGATCTAATGTCGGTCAATAGGTATATATAGTAAGGATATAATTGTCCGAGTCAGAAAAAATATATTGAATCGATGTATTTAGCGAGTCTACTACGATTTTCGCGACTCCTCAAATCCATTTTTGCTCCCCTTTAACAAAAGTCTTATTTTTGTGTGTAATTATAAAGTTGTTATTTTCGTGTGTCAACAGAATTATTTTAACATGATATATGTGTGTGTGATATACGTGTGTGTATGTTGATATTTGCTTATATTTAAATAATGGTAAATATTTTTGGATAATGATAGAAAACTAGGTTCAAACAATATCGGAAAAGTTGGATATCCAAGAAAATATACATTGAAATGTTGGAGAAAACTAAAAGAAAAGGAAGTAGGCGCTTGAGTTAAACTTAATAAATGATTTACCTATTTCTACTTTAGGTGATTTTATTTACAAGTTATGATTTCATGAATTGTATGTAAAGAATATGAGAATTCACAAGTTATGCTTATTGTGAATTGTATGTAAAGAATATGAATTATTTTGATGGGTAATTGTGACTATTCTATATGTTGCAGAGTATATTAATACTAGGATTGGATTTGATTTCAGTATATTGTGAAGTGTAAATCGTTTTTAAGTTTAAGAAGTGAGAATTAGAGAAACGAAATTATAACATGTAACACTTCAAAGTTTTCGGGAGGACTTGAATAAAAAATAAGCAATTCTCTCCTATCACTTTAATTATCAATAACAATTTCTAAGTAAATTATCGTTGAGTAATTGTCCTATCTAAAATTAGGGAGTTTAGTGGCGGTTGATCCAAATTGTTTGTATCCTCATTTGTATATAGGTAGATCCTGGATTCCAAATGAAGGGGAAAAACCGTGTCCATATCAATTTATCTTAGTGTATTTTTCATCGAATACAAAACAATATAAACTAATTATTAAAGGAAAAAAAATATGAGTACAAACTTAAACTTATAAAGCTTGAGTTTTGGCTTTAGTTTCGTGGCACATTTAGGGGCGACATAAAAGATAAAATAGGTTAAAAATACTTTTATGCTTCTCCATAATCGGTAGTTTAGGTTTTTTTTTAGCTATCGATTGCAAAATCTCATTTTTGGGGTAAACTCTATATTTGGCGGTTATATGAACTATTTTTGATACCGATTATAGGCTCAACTAAATTTGAAAAAAATAGAGGATTTTTGCAAAATCTCATTTTGGGGCAACTCCATATTCGGTAGTTATATGTGTTAGATATTTTCAAGATTGTTTGCCGCTGTCCGGGATCCGGGGTTTCCTCCTCCGGTGTGTTCGATCAGATAATCGGTTTTCAAATTTTCACAAAAACGTGTACGTTCCCATAGAGTTTCTTCATTATCGGAAGTCATGATAACTCTGATTTTGGGGCTACTCTATATTCGGTAGTTATACGAAGTATCTTGACTACCGATTATGGTAGAATATTTGCAAAGTGTTCGACTGTATAATCGGAAGTCATGATAACTCTTCCTTTCTTACCGATTATACTCTCAACCAAAATTTTTAAAAAAGAGGATTTTTGCAAACTCTGATTTTGGGGCTACTCTATATTCGGTAGTTATACGAAGTATCTTGACTACCAATTATGGTAGGATATTTGCAAAGAGAGCCAATTGTATAATAGGAAGTCATGATAACTCTTCCATTCTTACCGATTATAGGCTCAACCAAAATTCAAAATAAAAAGAGGATTTTTGCAAACTCGATTTTGGGGCTACTCTATATTCGGGAAGTTAAATAACCTAAATTCCCTACCGATTATGGTAGCATTTTTTCCAAAGGTCTCTTTGTTTAATCGGAGTCAAGATAACTTTATTTACTACCGATTATAGGATAATCAAAATTCAAAAGATATAGGATTTTATTTTGGGGATACTTTATATTCGGAAGTTATACAAACTAAATTTACTCCTGATTGTGAAATAACCTACCGATTGTAAAGGGTAGTTTGGCCATTAAAAAATGCCCCGGAAATAACCTACCGATTGTGAAATAACCTACCGATTATAACCTATTTTGTCGCTTATGTCGCCCCTAATTGTATTGGGGTCGCCCTAAATGCTCCGGGTTTAGTTTAATCTTGGATATAGACTAGAATTAAAACAAAATTTGGGTTTTATGTTTCGATAGACTAGAAAACAAGATTTGGGTTTACTAAGTCTAAAATTTCAGTGGGCAAGTGGGACAGTTACAACTCTGTTATATTGGATTACCATGTCACATTTTAGATATTGTTTGGTAAACTTTACCTAATGAATGGCCACAAAATTAGAAATTATATATGTAGTTGATGCGTCAATTCAAAAATACAAATATGGAACTTGGGCATAATTAATAAGCTGGCTTGATTTGGATACCCAGATTAATTAGGGTATACCCAATTTCCAAGGGACATGGTGTGTCATTATTAAAAAGGGTGATTTTATTTTAATACTTTTGAACTAATTAAGTCTTAAAAATAAACCCATTTTTTAATTTCATTAACCCTAAAATTAAAAAACTAACAACTCTTAATCTTCTCTTCTTCTTCTTCTTCAACCAAATCCATATAAAAATCTTCAACTTTGATTTTCCAAAAAAATTGTTGACTTTACCAAATAAAAGAAGACTATAAATGATATTTAAACTCAAAACCATCATTGTGTTGTGTGATTTGATTGTTATATTAGGTTAGAAATCGTAAATTATGATTTCTGTGTTTTTGGTCGGCAATTAAGGTCGTAACATGCATATCTTGCCGACTTTTCATAACAACCATGGCGGCGACTGTAAAAAATTTCAACAGCCGGCAGGGTATTTTTTGAAGACCTTGCCGACCAGACAGCCGGCATGGTATTTTTTGAATACGATGCCGGCCAAAAACAGCCGGCATGGCATTTTTTGAATACCTTGCCGGCCAAAAACAGTCGCCTTTTCGTTTTGTGAAAACTAGCTTTTAATGATGAGACCTTCAATTCATGTAATAACTAGAGAAATGATGGGATGTTACAAAGCTTAAGTCAAAGGAACAATATCTTACAAAATCATCCAAAAAATATTTTGCCTCATTTTCAAGACCTTATGGACACCTACGCCTATTCGTGATATTTCCTGTTTTCCGCGTTTTATCATATTTTCATTCATGTGGGGGATTGTTGGAAAATAATTTATGTGAATAAAAATTGATAATAAAACGGTTTTTCAAAAAATAAAAACACCTTCCCAATTTATCTCTTAGTTTTTTATGGGATAAGTTTTACCATATATATTTTGGATTTGGGTTAGGGTTTCATAGAAGATGAACCTCTCTTCTCTTGCCGTTAGGGTAGAAAACTTCTTCTTCTTCTTCTATGTTTGATACGATGGTTTAATTGCTAACGTTTCGTGAATTTTCCGCTGCCAAGTTCTAGAAGGACAAGTTTGAATGTGCTATTCAAACTTGTTAAGATTGTTGTATCTTGGAGGCGAGATGTACCCGTAGGGCTATAGCATCATCTTTCAGAGAGTGTAGCGGGCATTCTTGTCTTAAGGACAATATGTTGAACATGCGCTCAATCTACCACCATTTTCTTCTTTCTATGGTGTTTACAGTGATGTTCAAGACATCAACGCTGGAGTCGGAGACAACACAAAAACAGATAAGTGCCTTCTTATATTAATTAATTATTTAATATTTTTCAATTTTGATTTTTACTCCCCAACATACACTTCCATATGTCTATCACAAATCCTAAAGTGAAAAACAAACTTGATATATGGTTATATATATCCATTTATGGGAGGAAAAACACAAAAAATTGTTCGGACGACAGTGCAGGCATATCTATTTTCTTACTACGTGCATGGATTGTACAATGCATGCATACTGCAAAGGTTTCAAATTCTAAATGCTTTCTGTAGTAATTAAGTAGTTGGTGTTAATATTCACAGAAAAACAAAAAACTGGGTATTGTTTAATCGTGAATACTATTAACTAGGTTAGTCTGGCGTGGTACCCTTTCCGCGATTAATCAAATGAACATGCATCAGATGAATTTGATTTCCATTGGAACAATACATCAAAATTATATGGATGTTAAAACAAACATTATGACCCAATGCACACTTTAAGGACTGGTTTAATTATGCAACATGTTACGCATGTATCAAAATAAGTGTTGGATGAATATCAAGTTAATATCGAGTTCAGATACTTTATTTGCACTAAAATTGATATAAATGATGCTACATTCAAACAAACAACTCAGTAGGTGCATTGCCGAGTTAATTATGGGGAACAAAAAACTCCGTTACAACATTACTGTCTACAGTGAGTAAAAAAATTGAGATGGTGGAGAAAACTAAGTAATTATTTAATATTAACCCAAACTCTACACGTACAACATTCTCTAGCTCTGCATGAGTGCATTTTTTCTAGGCACTGAAATCCGACAAGTGACATGTAATGGCTCGACTGTGCTATATTTCTCCCACGGATTTCCCCCAAGTGTCGAATTTTAGGCCCTTGTATTGGGATTAGCAGTGGCCCTTTATGTGGCATCAAACCACTACTTACATGACACCTAATAGTGGACATGAGTGGGGGATATGAGTGGGGAGGGGAAGAATTTTTCGTTCCTAGGACACGAGTGGGGGAGGGAAAGCATTTTCGTTCCTCGGACACGAGTGAAGGTTTGGGAGATCATTCCATTTGCCATTGTACCGACAATCTGTACGAAAAGAACAAAAGGGTTATGGGCAAAAAGAGAGGTCGATCAAGAGAGGCGGTGATCAGGGAAATAAAAAGGTGGATATATCAATGGGGATCTATCAAGAATTGGTTTCACTCTACTCATTCAAAGATCTAGTTCTCAACTGGGAAGCAGTTACAGGACGCTAATTTCGTTGTATTTTAATCTGCTTTATTTTGTATTGTTCTGAAGGTTGGGCTTCAGTTTGGATTTTTGTTTTTCCTTCTAATAAAATTTTAACTTTTGTTGTTGAATATAAATAAATAATAATAATCCGACGAGTTCTATCAAAAAGCCTATGTCTAGGTGATGAGAATTTTGCTTGGTTTAGGTTATCTTTATCACTAGATTTACCAGGTTACCGGGGTAGAAGGATGGATTGGAACCAGTATTGCATGCAACAAAAAGCCCAAGGAAGGATTGGTCCACGTTGATTTCCATGTGCAACTATTGATGTATACAAGTATTTGAGTTTTGAGATTATACCATTTTACAATGTTGGGCCTCTAAATATGTTACTAAAAATATTCTGTTTTATTTTTTTTATAGCTTTGTACAGTGGTCCTAGACTACTACTAAATCCCAATCATTTAGGAATTTTAAAATATTATGGTATTTGACTCCATGAAAGTGTAATGGTGCCAAGCTCCAGCTAGTGAATTGCCACAAAATTAGTAGGAAAGTCGGTGATGTTACAAGCTTTTTATATATCCCTCCAAAAAACTTCTCAAAATGGGAACATATGTACCAATTCAAAATAACCAAATAACTGGAATCAAATGCTATCGAACATAAGTACTCAACAATGAAAATGCCCCTTTTGGCTATACAGCTGCAAGTATACACGAAAAATATGATTTGCCGATTTAACAAAATGAGCAATTCAAGAGTCTAATTTAGATATTTGCAAAGAATTTGGGGTTTTAATCTGAACTGCATGTTAAACCAACGGTTGTACATAATACGTTAATTGGATTTTTCTCGGATGTTTTATTTAGTTTAGGATACGTAATACCAATTGCGCTAGCGCTATTCGTAACAGTTAGTCGGTAATTACTACTTAATTTGTATCTAGGAATCACGAAACAGAAAAATGTGGAGTTCTTGTTGGATCTTGGTAACCCAAATATAGTAAGTTTCTGAATCCTTATTAGGTTCACGAATCGTTGAACGATAATATTTTTAATCGACATACATCTTAAGATGCTCATTTTCCCTGCACAATAATCCAACATTTCTATTCAACTGTCATAAGGGCTTAGAGTATTATATATTTCTTCTACGCTTAACTACATTAATCAAAATGTTGAGCAACGCTAAAGGAAGTGTCTAAAAAATGGAGGATACCATTTCCTCAGATGAAATAATCAAGAAGAAAATAAGGAGATACGGGGGAAAAACAAAGAAAAACTTTCAGTTGAGGAAATTAAAGATAGATAGTATCAAGATGGGTGTAGTTACGAATGTTCAACCGGCTGTTGCAGTTGCAAGCGCATCATTTGACGATCCATCTATTCCCCCTGCTTTTGAAACCCATATATAGATTCATGGAGTAGAAGAAGAAGAGGATGTAGCTATTCTTTAGTTAGTTTTGGAAAATCCGGAGATGAGAATTACAAAGCCGTCATCTTCCGTGCCAATCCAAGGATCTAAGAAGATATTGAGTTTAAAATCCAAAATGCTCTCATATGGTACTCTGGGTACGTAAAAGAAATAACTTTTTGCCAAATGGAACTCTTAGTACAGAAAAGACACAACTTACAATACCTGAAGTTCTTGACAAGGTGTCGGCTGATAAACTTATGGAGTTAGGTTCTCTATGGGGCATAGACTTTCCCCCTTCAAAAATGATCGTGAAGAAATTTTTCGCGACCTCGTGAAAAATCACGACTGTTTAATTATAGAGGATATTGAGGAGTCTACTAATTGTTATTAGGTAGTGGTCTGCTTAATGATTTTAAAGTTGCGGTTTGATTGTCAGATCTACCTGTGTCTTCTGTTGTTGTTCCTTTTTGTGTACTAAGTTTTTTTTTTTTTTTTTTTTGGCTCTAGCTTTAGCCTGTTTTGTTGCTATTTGCTTGAGCTTTTTGCTCTCTTTGGGTTGTATCCGCCTGCATACAGCTTATGTGCCTTTTATTTTTTTTACTTTACCCTGTTGAGGAGTACAAATGTTTGATAGCATTTGTTTCCATGAAATTTGCAGTTTTGTTAAATTGGGGAGCCTCAGCAATGCTGAAGATAAATAATGTTGAAACACATTGCGCAATGAGAAAATCTCTACCAACTTAACAGAACTTCAAGTTTCATGGAAACAAATGCTATCAAACATGAGTACGTACTTCTCAACAGGGTAAAGTCCTTTTGCTGCAGCCGAACGTGATAAAGTTAAGGGAGACCGACACACTCCTTACAGTTATTTGCTTATAGAAAAATCTTGTAAGACATGTGAATGAGTAACATTTGATGCCTAATAACCATCTTTCAAAAACGGACAAACCGGGAAAGCAGCCCACATAAGCCTGTAAATACAAGTTCCAGAACCATGAACCTGAGCATAATGGCAAAGGTATAAAGAAAATAGAAAGCTAAACCATGGTGTGCCTTGTGACAGAAAAACTGCCATGTACCTAAAAAATGAAATGAATATTTCTCTGACAATTCGCCAGAACATAACAGATAGCCAAAGTTAGATTCATTGGACCATTATAATCATACATGGTTGGAAGAAGTTTGGAAGTCTTTGCAAATTAACAAGAATTTGAAATTGCAGACTCCAAAAATTTCTGGATCAGACAAAGATATCACAAAATAAGATTACAGACAATGAGCTACAAAGTGAATACATCTTCAACAACGGAAACATACACCAAAGTATAAGACATGAATATTTGCTATAGCAAAGGCCAAATAAGATGCAATTTGTTTCAAAGCTTTCTGGTTCTTCTTTTGTATTAACAAAATTTCCAAAGACATCAACTAACATCTTCTAACTAGAAGAGCACCGAAACATAACAAATTGATGATTGAATAAACATCTGTGAAAGGCTTTAGTTTTTCTTCGTTCTCAAAATCTTCTTCTTACTCACCATGACAGTACCATCTCCCGTACCACCGCCATCAGCATCTTGTTTATCTTTAAAATTCACCAGCATGTTCCGTGTGAGGCTTCCCATTGTTCTGGTACTAGATAAGTACCTGTGCCAAGTGTAATTCGGCTCCCCACATAGGCTGCTGCACTGCGAGTGGAAGTCATTGAATCTTCATGGATATCCAAAATCTTGTTCTGTTTTGGTCATATATAACCATATGCAAACAATTATGATCATCCAGGTCTAACCCTAAATAAATTTTCCATTCTTTAACGGCTGTAAGGGTATACAATTGTGAACTTCCCCAAAATGTGTATTAGCTACGGCCTATGAGGTCATTGAGGTGGACTAACTAAGAGTGAGTCCTTATGAGTTAGTACTTCGCAGTGTCATGTCAAATCAAATTGTGGAGATCGAAGATTTTTCGATTAATTTACCGAGCTGTAATTTTTAATGTACGTAATTTGTTCTTTTTGCATTTCATAATGTTAATTTCCTTAAACATTAAACCATGAAATTTCTTTTTTCTCTAGTTTTTTTTTATCCGTCCGAAGGTTATTGGCCAGAGAATACTTGTTTAAGAAATCTCAACGTCTCATGGCATGGATTTAATCGCGTGTCGTGTGCCAGAAATATTAAAAACTGGTGAATGGCGCCTGGTTTGACAGACATTAGCACCTGATTCTACCCAATAATTTTTTGGGTATACGGTACCGCCCAGGGCTTGTTGGGGTCACTCATATATATGTACAAGTACTGTTAAGAAAATAAATTTTTTACTACGTGTATCGTGTTGCTGAGTGAGGAAACACAACTCGTCAGTGTCGATGGCCCCAACAGATATTCCATCAACCTTGCATATT
This sequence comes from Papaver bracteatum, assembly GCA_023529315.1. Lineage (NCBI taxonomy): Eukaryota > Viridiplantae > Streptophyta > Magnoliopsida > Ranunculales > Papaveraceae > Papaver > Papaver bracteatum. The sequence goes on from JAJJWX010001929.1 coordinate 17,488, forward strand.
TTGGGGTTATGTCCTCGGGCCTCTCGTGCACAAGTAACAAGTTGCATGTCTGAGGATATTTTCCTCATACTGTGATACTGATTTCCACGATGCACTTAATTTTTAATTTTACCTCCATTATCACTTAACAGAGTTCGAGACTTAATTATGATGCCTGGAAGTACATACACACTCCTTTAGATAAACTTATGGTGTATCTGTTTGAAGTTAATGTTTTATTGATAGGTTAGTGTGAGTCGTGTGACGTGGTATCCTTTCCATCAAAATTAAATGGATGTTAAGACCAAACATTGTGTCCCAATGGAATCACACTATAAGGATTGTAGACCATGTACCATGTTACACATGTTTTGGCCGGCGGTAAAAAATAAGTATCGGATGAATATCACGTTATATTGAGTTGAGATACTTCGTTTACAATTAGAACTTGAAGAAGTCGACTATAAATGTAGGTGCATTACCTCGTTGTGAGAACAAAAACTCAATTATAAGCATATAGATGCGCTAATGCTGTTTTATAACTGGGCGAAACTAAGATGATGGAGAAAACTGAACAACCATGTAAACTGGAGTCCTTTATTCGTAAGGTTTCTTTACAGAACAGGAGTGTCAAATCAAGTTCTCAAGAGCAGTTTGTTCGATATGATTAGACCAATTGGTGAATAATCGAGAGTGAGTTGAGATTTAAGTATATGTGGTCATCAAATATTTAATTCTCCAGTTTGTTTGCAGCACATTAAGATCCGAAAAAGTGTGTATAAATTTGAATAAGATATAAGTTTGCTTTGTTTTACTCAAATATTTTATAATACAAACAACAAACAGAATGGGTTTTTGAGCTTGGACGGTCAGATAACATTTTGAGAGACGAATGTTGGATCCGACCATCCCAGTCTCATCATAGCGAAATACAACCGACGGTCGTCGTTTCTGTAACCCCTCCAATTATGAATTAAAATTTATTAATCTTTAATTACTGCATCACCTCTTAACTCAAGATATTTAAAGAAACATTAAATGAAATCATAATATATCATACATGCACTAATTGGATTTAGTGGTGGCATGATGAATCTAAGGGGAAATGAGATTTATTTGTTTATTCTTCACTAGTGGAGAAGGGGTTTTAATGACCCACATCCTCGACCCTCAATAGCAGTCAACGGACTGTGGACCGGTCAAAGCAGTCCTAGATAGAGAAAATTTTCCGAGCACATATTAGAGCATTAAAAACAGTCGTTGTATAATTTTTTTAATTACGATTATATCCCCGAGTCATCAACCCACATCGCGACTGCGTTACCTAGTTGAATCACTCCTACTTTTCTTAGGCGGGACCCTCCTTTCCTCCGCGACTGCGTTACCTATTGTAAATAAGTGCAATAAATATTATGCAGACTGTGAAAATGACCAGAATACCCTTATTTAAAAAAATAATATATTACGGACTGTGAAAATGACCATATTACCCTTATTGGAAATAAGAGCAATAAATATTATAAAGACTGTGAAAATGACCAGACTATCCTTATCGAAAATAAGTAAAGTAAATACTACACTATTTAAAAATGACCATATTACCATTATTGGAAATAAGTGCAATAAATATTATGGAGACAGTGAAAATAACTAGACTACCCAATTAACGGTAATAAGTAAAGTAAATATTACATACTGAGAAAATGACCATATTACCCTTGTTATAAATAAGTGCAAAAAATATTATGTAGACTGTGAAAATGACCAAACTACTCTTATTGAGAATAAATAAAGTAAATATTACAAACTGTGAAAATGACCATATTACCCTTATTGGAAATAAGTTCAATAAATATTATGGAGACTGTGAAAATGACCAGACTACCCTTAACAAAATAAGTAAACTAATATTATAGACTGTGAAAATGACCATATTACCCTTATTGGAAATAAGTGCAATAAATATTACGGAGACTGTGAAAATGACCAAACTACCCTTATTGTAAATAAATAAAGTAAATATTACATATTATAAAAATGACCATATTACCCTTATTGGAAATAAGTGGAATAAATATTATGGAGACTGTAATATTTACTCTACCTATTTTAGATAAGGGCAGTCTGGTCCTTTTCACAGTTTCCATAATATTTATGGCACTTATTTCCAATAAGGGTAATATGGTCATTTTCACAGTATGTAATATTTACTTTACTTATTTCTGATAAGGTAGTGTCATTCATTTTTCACGTCTGCACAATATTTATTGCAATAATTTCCAGTAAGGGTAATATGGTCATTTTCACAATTTGTAATATTTACTCAACCTATTTTCGATAAGGGTAGTCTGGTCATTTTCACAGTGTCCGTAATATTTATTCCACTTATTTCCAGCAAGGGTAATATGGTCATTTTCACATTTGGTAATATTTACTTTACTTATTTCTGATAAGGGTAGTCTGGTCATTTTCTGATCGACACAATATTTATTGCAATAATTTCCAGTAAGGGTAATATGGTCATTTTCACAGTCTGTAATATTTTACTCTACATATTCCGATAAGGGTAGTCTGGTCATTTTCACAGTCTCCATAATATTTATGGCAGTTATTCCCAATAAGGGTAATATGGTCATTTCCACAGTATGTAATATTTACTTTATTTATTTTCAATAAGGGTAGTTTGGTCATTTTCACAGTCTGCACAATATTTATTGCAATAATTTCCAATAAGGGTAATATGGTCATTTTCACAGTTTGTAATATTTACTCTACCTATTTCCGATAAGGGTAGTCTGGTCATTTTCACAGTCTCTATAATATTTATTCCCCTTATTTCCATCAAGGGTAATATGGACATTTTCACAGTATGTAATATATACATTACTTATTTCTGATAAGGGTAGTCTGGTCATTTTCACAGTCTGCACAATATTTATTGCAATAATTTCCAGTAAGGGTAATATGGTCATTTCCACAGTATGTAATATTTACTTTATTTATTTTCAATAAGGGTAGTTTGGTCATTTTCACAGTCTACATAATATTTATTGCATTAATTTCCAATAAGGGTAATATGGTCATTTTCACAGTTTGTAATATTTACTCTACCTATTTCCAATAAAGGTAGTCTGGTCATTTTCACAGTCACCATAATATTTATTCCACTTATTTCAAACAAGGGTAATCTGGTCATTTTCACAATCGGTAATATTTACTTTACTTATTTTCGATAAGGGTAGTTTGGTCATTTTTACAGTTTGCACAATATTTATTGCCATAATTACCAGTAAGGGTAATATGGTCATTTTCATAGTCTGTAAAATTTACTCTACTTATTTACGATAATGGTAGTCGGTCATTTTCTGGTCTACATAATATTTTTTCCACTTATTTCCAGTAAGGGTAATATGGTCATTTTCACAGTTTGTAATATTAACTCTACATATTTCTGATACGGGTAGTCTGGTCATTTTCACAGTCTCCATAATATTTATTCCACTTATTTCCAATAAGGGTAATATGGTCATTTTCACAGTATGTAAAATTTACTCTACATTTTTCCGATAAGGGTAGTCTGGTCATTTTCACTGTCTCCATAATATTTATTCAACTTATTTCCAACAAGGGTAATATGGTCATTTAAACCTGTGATGTCCAATTCTGATATATTTCGTCCTCAGTTCATCCGAACGAGAAACTCAAGTTTAACTTTGAACATGTGTAATATTTGAACATGATGTTCAATTCGATATATTTGAACTCCTGATGTTCATCCGAACGAGAAACTCAGGACTAACTTTGGTAATATTTGAACTGTGATGTTCAATTCGATATATTTCGTCCTCGAGTTCATCCGAACGAGAAACTCATGTCTAACATCGGTAATATTTGAACTGTGATGTTCAATTTTGAACCGATATATTTTTAGTCCTCGTAATTCATCGAACGAGAAACTTCGATGTCTAACTCTGGTAATCTTTGAACATGTGATGTTCAATTTCGATATATTTCGGGTCCTCAGTTCATCCGAACGAGAAACTTAGGACTAACTCTAGTAATATTTGAAACTGTGATGTTCAATTCTGATATATTTCATCCTCGAGTTCATCCGAACGAGAAACTCATGTCTAACTACGGTAATCTTTGAACCCGTGATGTTCAATTATCGATATATTTCTTCCTCAGGTTCATCCGAACGAAACTCAAGTCTAACTTTAGTAATATTTGAACTGTGATGTTCAATCGAGCGATTGATATATTTTGTCCTCGTCCACAGTTTCAGAAACTCATGAACGAGAAACTTCGAGTCTAAGACCGGTAATATTTGAAACTGTGATGTTAAATTCTCGATATATTTCGTCCTCTCGAGTTCGAACGAGAAGAATCTCGTGAATGTTCTAACTCTAGTAATATTTGAAATTGTGATGTTCAATTGATATATTTTGGTCCTTAGTTCATCCTAACGAGAAACTCAAGTCTAACTTTGGTAATATTTGAACCTGTGATGTTCAATTCTCATATATTTTCGTCCCAGGTTCATCCGTAATCTTTAATAACGAGTTCAAAAACTCATCCGTTGGTCCGAACGGACTAACTTTATTTAATATTTGAACTGTGATGTTCAATTATGATATATTTGATGTTCAATTATGATATCCTCAGTTCATCGAACGAGAAACTCAGCTCTAACTTTAGTAATATTTGAAACTGTGATGTTCAATTATGATATATTTCGTCCTCAGTTCATCCGAACGAGAAACTAGTCTAACTTTAGTAATATTGGAACCCGTGATGTTCAATTATGATATATTTCGATGTTCCTCAGTTCATCCAAACGAAACTCATGTCTAACTTTAGTAATATTTGAACCTGTGAAGTTCAATTATGATATTTTTCGTCCTCAGTTCATCCGAACGAGAAACTCAAGTTTAACTCTGGTAATCTTTGAAATTGTGATGTTAAATTCTGATATATTTCGTCCTCAGTTCATCCGAACGATAGACTCAGGTCTAACATTAGTAATATTTGAACCTGTGATTTTCAATTCTGATATATTTCGTCCTCAGTTCATCCGAACGAGAAACTCAGGTCTAACACTGGTAATATTTGAACCTGTGATGTTCAATTCTGATATATTTTGTCCTCAGTTCATCCGAACGAGAAACTCAGGTCTAACTCTGGTAATATTTGAACCTGTGATGTTCAATTCGGAAATATTTCGTCCTCAGTTCATCGAACGAGAAACTCAGGTCTAACTCTAGTAATATTTGAAATTGTGATGTTCAATTCTGATATATATTTTGTCCTTAGTTCATCCGAACGAGAAACTCAAGTCTAACTTTGGTAATATTTGAACCTGTGATGTTCAATTCTCATATATATTTCGTCCTCAGTTCATCCGAACGAGAAACTCAGGACTAACTTTCGTAATATTTGAACCTGTGATGTTCAATTATGATATATTTCGTCCTCAGTTCATCCGAACGAGAAACTCAGCTCTAACTTTAGTAATATTTGAAACTGTGATGTTCAATTATGATATATTTCGTCCTCAGTTCATCCGAACGAGAAACTCATGTCTAACTTTAGTAATATTGGAACCTGTGATGTTCAATTCTGATATATTTCGTCCTCAGTTCATCCGAACGAGAAACTCAAGTCTAACTTTAGTAATATTTGAACCTGTGAAGTTCAATTCTGATATATTTCGTCCTCAGTTCATCCGAACGAGAAACTCGAGTTTAACTCGGTAATATTTGAAATTGTGATGTTAAATTCGATATATTTCGTCCTCGGTTCATCGACGAGTAAACTCAGTCTAACATTAGTAATATTTGAACTGTGATTTTCAATTTCGATATATTTCGTCCTCAGTTCATCCGAACGAGAAACTCGTAAGTCTAACTCTTGGTAATATTTGAACTGTGATGTTCAATTCGATATATTTCGTCCTCGAGTTCATCCGAACGAGAAACTCAAGTCTAATTTGAACCTGTGATGAAATCTTTGAACTTGTGATGTTCAATTCTGATATATTTCGTCCTTAGTTCATCCGAACGAGAAACTCAGGTCTAACGCTGGTAATCTTTGAACCAGTGATGTTCAATTCTGATATATTTCGTCCTAAGTTCATCCGAACGAGAAACTCAAGTCTAACTTTGGTAATATTTGAACCTGTGATGTTCAATTCTGATATATTTCGTCCTCAGTTCATCCGAACGAGAAACTCAGGACTAACTTTCGTAATATTTGAACCTGTGATGTTCAATTATGATATATTTCGTCCTCAGTTCATCCGAACGAGAAACTCAGCTCTAACTTTAGTAATATTTGAAATTGTGATGTTCAATTATGATATATTTCGTCCTCAGTTCATCCGAACGAGAAACTCAGGTCTAACTTTAGTAATATTGGAACCTGTGATGTTCAATTCTGATATATTTCGTCCTCAGTTCATCCGAACGAGAAACTCAGGTCTAACTTTAGTAATATTTGAACCTGTGAAGTTCAATTCTGATATTTTTCGACCTCAGTTCATCCGAACGAGAAACTCAGGTTTAACTCTGGTAATCTTTGAAATTGTGATGTTAAATTCTGATATATTTCGTCCTCAGTTCATCTGAACGATAGACTCAAGTCTAACATTAGTAATATTTGAACATGTGATTTTCAATTCTGATATATTTCGTCCTCAGTTCATCCGAACGAGAAACTCAGGTCTAACACTGGTAATATTTGAACATGTGATGTTCAATTCTGATATATTTCGTCCTCAGTTCATCCGAACGAGAAACTCAGGTCTAACTCTGGTAATCTTTGAACCTGTGATGTTCAATTCTGATATATTTCGTCCTTAGTTCATCCGAACGAGAAACTCGGGTCTAACTCTTGTAATCTTTGAACCCGTGATGTTCAATTCTTATATATTTCTTCCTCAGTCCATCCGAACGAGAAACTCAAGTCTAACTTTGGTAATATTTGAACATGTGATGTTCAATTCTGATATATTTCGTCCTCAGTACATCCGAACGAGAAACTCAGCTCTAACTTTAGTAATATTTGAACCTGTGATGTTCAATTCGATATATTTCGTCCTCGAGTTCATCCGAACGAGAAACTCGAGTCTAACTTTAGTAATATTTGAACATGTGATGTTCAATTCGATATTTTTCGTCCTCGTTCATCCAACGAGAAACTCATGTCTAACACTGGTAATATTTGAACATGTGATGTTCAATTTTGAAATTTTTCGTCCTCAGTTCATCCGAACGAGAAACTTAGGTCTAACACTGGTAATATTTGAACCTGTGATGTTCAATTATGATATATTTCATCCTCAGTTCATCCGAACGAGAAACTCATGTCTAACTTTGGTAATATTGAACCTGTGATGTTAAATTCGGTATATTTCGTCCTCAGTTCATCCGAACCAGAAACTCATGTCTAACTTTGGTAATATTTGAACCTGTGATTTTCAATTATGATATATTTCGTCATCAGTTCATCCGAACGAGAAACTCAGGTCTCACTTTGGTAATATTTGAACATGTGATGTTCAATTCTGATATATTTCGTCCTCAGTTCATCCGAACGAGAAACTCAGGTCTAACTTTGGTAATGTTTGAACCTGTGATGTTCAATTCTGATATATTTCGTCCTCAGTTCATCCGAACGAGAAACTCAAGTCTAACTTTGGTAATATTTGAACATGTGATGTTCAATTCTGATATATTTCGTCCTCAGTTCATCCGAACGAGAAACTCAGCTCTAACTTTAGTAATATTTGAAACTGTGATGTTCAATTCTGATATATTTCGTCCTCGGTTCTTCCGAACGAGAAACTCATGTCTAACTCTGGTAATCTTTGAACCTGTGAATTTCAATTCTGATATATTTCATCCTCAGTTCATCCGAACGAGAAACTCAGGTCTAACTCTGGTAATCTTTGAACCTGAGATGTTCAATTCTGATATATTTCGTCCTCAGTTCATCCGAACGAGAAACTCAAGTCTAACTCTGGTAATCTTTGAACCTGTGATGTTCAATTATGATAAATTTCAATGGATTGAGAAACTCGTGTCTATCTCTAGTAATCTGGCAACCTAAGTTTGTAAATTCCGATATTTGACAACTTTAGTTTATTAGGATGAGAAACTCAGGGCTATCTCTAGTAATCTGGCAACTTGAGTTCGTAAATACTGATACTTTATAATTTTAGTTCAACTTCTGATTTCTTGAGATTAATTACTCGTTCTTCTGATTTGTTTTCGTTATTCAGATTCATACTTTTTCTTATATATTATTTGGTGTGATATATGCGTCAAGATATTCGTAAACTACTAGATTTTTCTTCCCAAAATTACGGGCCCTATGTTACGATGTCACAATGTTCGGTAAGTGATAAGCAATAAAATGCACCACCTAATTTAAAACAAGTCACTACACCATATGGCCATATTTGAGACATATTGATTTTTGGATTCGAGACACATATATATGTCTTTAGTGCTTCCACTCATATAAGAGTCCCAAATTAAAAATATGAGTTGCTTTATTTCTGATTTTTCAACTACTCTTACAAGTGTCTTAAAAGTTTATTATTTTGCAAGACCATTTAGTAACTTCAATATATATCTAATTTATAATTCCTTTTATTTTATTTTATTTCCATCTAAAAACCCATATTTTTTTGTACTTTCCGATCTAGAGGAAGGGTGGAAATGTCATCCAGATATTTCTGAGTGAAATAATTTCTTTTTTCTATCTTTTTCTCCAACCTCTTCTCTTTTCTCTTCTCCTTCTCCTCTTTTACAGACACAGTGAGCTACTTCCTCAACTCCGTCAACAAAAACAACAAATACAACTCACAAAAAAGGTTAGATTTTTGCTAAATGTTCTGGATCTTGAACTTGGTACTATGGATTCACTTAGATGTGGTCTTTTTGGTTAGATCTTTGGACTTGATAACTCTGTTTTCGGTAAATCTGGTGCTGGTAATAACTAGGCTAAACGTCAGTATACTGAAGGGTGAAGATTTTCTGGTATGATTTTATTTCAAAATTATTTGATTTTTTTCTGTTAGGGTTTTTGTTTGTATGAATTCTAGAATTTCTGTTTTGATTCTAGGGTTTCTTTTGTTTTTCTATTCTTTGTTTACTGTGTTACCCACTTAATCAAACCATATATTTCTCTATTTCTAGGTTTTACTTTTTTTCTTCTTCTTTTACTTCATTTTTGTGCATCACATCCCATAATCAGGAAGCTATTTATCTTTCTTGTTGTTAAAGGTGGTGTGGGTTGAGATCTATTATATCTATTACTTACTCGCATATGTAGAAATTGAGTTTTTTTTTTTGGGTGGGAAGGTGTTTGAAATAATGCTTCACTGAGGTTGTAATACTAGTAAGGCGTTTTTTCCTTGTTGAGAAAATTATTGTTGGTAAATTGTTTGATCTAATGCTTCAATGATCGTGGGTTGATTTTAATGTTTTTGTTTTATTTTTGATGGATGATAACATCTGGTCAGTTGGAGAAATTGAAAGTGGAACAATGTAAAGTTTATTTGAGGAAGAAGGGTTTGAGTTTAACGGTGAAGAAATACGTTCTTGTTGAAAAGATCAGGGAACATCTTGGGTAATGGTGACATGGTATCTAATTTTACCTTTTGTTGTTGTTGTTTCGATCTGATTTAGTTATCGACTGTGTGGAATTTCAGGGTCATAAATGGTAGTGGAGAACGAAAGTGTACTGTATCCATCTTTGTGTATTGGACAAAGGTTAACTTCTCAAGTCTGTCCTACTTGTCAACAATAACGTCTTGGGTTTTGTTTGAAAGTCCCAACGCTCAAAATATGTTGTTTTTGTTTTTGCCGTTTCTTGATTTATTTGAAGCTATTTAGTATTTATCCTTTAGTAGTACACATAGTTGCTGCTACACAAAAGTAGGAGATGACTTTACAAGTTCTCATAAATTCTTAGTTTTTGTGATTATCTCCAAGGAGTATTATGCTTGGCTAATGGAGTCGGAATGTGGTGGATGACCCCATCACCAAGATGGTCGTTATTACGCGTCATACAAGAAAAGGGAAATATAATATAAATTGCAATTTGGGGTTTGTGTTGTCTACGGGCATGTTCATCACCTCCTCAATCATCCCATTTGGTCTTATTTAACGTTTTCATTTTGCTTCAAATTTTTTGATTAGTAAATTATTTTATGACAAGGAGAACAGTTCCAGTTTGCAGTTTCTATTTTGAATGTTGGAAAGTTGCTTGTTTATTCTACTATAGTGGATCTGAAGTTGACATCTATGTGTTTGTCACTGTTGCTTGTTTTTCAGTAAGGAAGGGATGTTAGACTTGGTTGACTACAGTGCGAAGAAGATGTTTGATGCCAAAATGAAGGAGATGAAATCTGCATTGAAAACTCAGATAGCAGAGGAGACAGAGATATCCGAGGTCATTGAAACTGTTAAACAACGGAGCCATTTTCGAAGGAAAATGCTTGAAAGCACTTATTGTTGGTGATGGTTTGATCAGGTACCATCATTAACTCATGTTCTGTAGTTTTAAATGCCTGATTGTTCAATAATATTCATGTTTATTCTACTATAGTGGATCTGAAGTTGACATCTATGTGTTTGTCACTGTTGCTTATTTTTCAGCAAGGAATGGATGTTAGATTTGGTTAACTACAATGCGAAGAAGATGTTTGATGTCAAACTGAAGGATATGAAATCTGCATTGACAACTCAGATAGCAGAGGAGACTGAGATACCCGAGGTCATTGAAACAGTTACACAACAGATCCATTTTCGAAGGAAAATGCTTGAAAGCACTTATTGTTGGTGCTTCTTCATCAATTTCTTTACTTATTACCTTTTTCACTTTGATTTTATTTGATTTGATCCAGTTCAGAATTGATGTTTGGTTTATGATTGTTAATTCTGTAGACGAGCGAAACTGTACCGATTTGATAAATATGGAAATAAGTGGTAAAAAAGATGAAATGGCTTTATTAAGCTTCTTAAACATAAATAAACTAAGGAATTTCGTTTGGTTATGAGACAATCTGGAACACTGGAGGTTATTGCTAATCATCCAGGTTCGTTTTTGTTTTTGAATTGATTTGGTTTGGTTTTTTTTTTTTTGAAGTTTGGATTTGATATGAGAGATTTGATTTCGGTTTTTTTTTTTTTGATTTTTTTTTTTGGGTAGTTCTTGCTGCAATTTTGGTTCAACAACATACTGGGAATGGGAGTCAGATATCATGTTTCTTGCATGCTACTGATTTTTCTGATGGTGAATTGAAAGAAGAGGTGTTCTGTGCTCGATTTGTATACATGGAGGGTAAGTATTTGCTTGAGAGTTTCATTGACTTTTATTTACTAAATGGATATATTGTGAAGAGATTCAACTTCTTCCTGATTTTTTACTAATGCAGTTGAGAGATTGTGACTTGAGTTTATAGTATTATGATGTTAACTTTTTTGAGTTAACTTAGTTGAAATTTAGCTTACCGATTCAATCTTAGTAATAAAGGGCTAGGATAAACATGATGCGTGAATGTTATGTACAGGTGTGTCACTGTCCTTGTAAATTGTAGATTGAATATTGCTCTTCGAAATACAAAAATGGACAAAATTGGCAAACCCATAGCGAACTTTTAAAGTTTGTTGTTGTTATCTTATTGCCAGCAAGGACGATGTGACATTAAGTTTGTATTCTTTATAAATGATAAGATTCTTGTGGTGATGCAAAATTTATACCAAAAGTGCAAACTGATGCATGGAGATTTGAGTGAATATTTGCAGTATTTTCTAGTTTTTTTTTTATGGAATTGTATATGATTGTGTTTTGCAGGTGGCAACTGAATTGGAGATAAAGAAGTTATCGTACATTGGTATAGATTCTTTCTTTTTCTTAGTGCTTTTACGTTAGATTCGGGTTCATATTTGAGTTTTTTGTTCGATTAGCATATAAGTGAAAATGTACGTTCTTTTAGTTCTTTGAAATTTTCCTCTATTGTTTTCAATTATCTCGTGCCATGAGTTTGTTTAAAAAGGGAATCCGAGTTAGGTTATGGTCTTGTAGCTGATGGAGTAGAATACTACCTTTGAGATGAATGAGATACTTTGCCTCCATGGAGGCCCGACCTGTAAACAAAAAGATCCCGGAAGCTCCTACTTTACCAGCATTACCAAGAAGTACCCCTCATCTACCAGAGTTTCAGGTATATATTTTGACAGTGAATGACTAGATGATATGGTTCCTTGTGCTAACTACACTGTTGATTTATTCAGGAGTTTCATTTGGAAATGTCAGAGATGGATAATCAGCATGCTTAAACTCAATAGTTGTAACATCAACTGAATCTTCACATCAGGTGGATAGCCTTCTAGTAATTACTCGACTCCCGTTGTTCAATTGCTGTTACTTAGGTCTCTGACTGTAGAAACTGCATTCCAAGTTCGAGTCTAATACAGTTGATAATTGATGTTATCATTATCTCAAGATGCTGATGTTGCTGACACTCCAAGGGTTAGAAAACTTGATTCTTTCCAACGCAAAGCTCTTGCGCATGCGTTATTTCAAGGGGATGTATTGTTACAGGTTGTATTGGTCTTAACTTAGTTTGTTGAGATAGTTGAGAGAGTTGTGTACAACACTTGTTCCTTTTACCAAACCTAAAATTAGGATGTTGTTAACTTAACTTGACCAGTTAATATGCTTACTGCATAGAGTTTTCAGGGCTTTTTGAGAATTATTCTCACTTCATGTAACTGTCATGTAGCTCATCTTCTAAAGATCCCCAGTCAACAAAAGAAGATCAGAATCCATTCACTCTATGTTATCCTAGGTTATTTAAGTTTGAGTCTAATTAAGTACATAACATTGAAATGCAGGAAACACTACTCAACTTGCTACATCGCAATTACTTAGATCATAACACTTCATAATGGTGCCACCTGCATTCCAAGTACGAGCTGTATAGGCATGACCTTGTCAATTCATTAGGTAATTCTTGTGACTCTGCTCGGTGCTTTGTATTTCTCTGTTTTTTTTTTAGTTTCGCTTCAAGTCCTCATTGTCTACTTTATCTTTCGATTTTGCTATTACATATGGCTCAAAGTAGCTTGCGCTGGTAATTAATCCCAAATCTACGAACTGCCCTCCTATATAATGTTACTAGCACACACATTGGTTCTGGTCTGGACTGTTTCTTTTTGTTGGATTCATGATTGCTAAGAAAAGATGTTTGCTCTGAAAAGGGGAAGGTAAACGCAGCAATGGTGTAAACACCAACTTCTTATTCAGACTGCAACAGTTCAAAGTTCAGACTGCCTTTTTCTGGAAAAGTGTAAAACTCTTGATCGTGTCTGGCAATACAACTTGAGTCAACTAAGCAAAACTCCCTCGAAGGCTTTTATCTTAGGTTTATATGTAGGTCCCAATTGTATATACAAGGGACTGTGTTCTTTTATTCAATTTTCCAATGGAAAATTTTGTTTCTGTTGTAAATTTCAGGTAATATTATATTATCTTCTTAGTTGTTTAGTGCAGAAGGTGCTAAATTGCTATCACTAGTTTTTGGGTATATCTCCATGCATCTGTCTTATGGTAAATAGATTAATATTGTGACCTACCACATTAATCAGCTGATGGATTTTGCTGTGCAGGTACACCATTATGAAGTAGGAACAAGTTCTTTATCACCGGAGTTTATATTTTACTGTTTTAGTTCATCATTTTGTATACATGTATTGTAACTCAGTTACTTTTCTTATAAGGTTACACTGGTCAGAACTCCGGATTTTAATCTTTTTGTGTAATTCAAACCAATGAATCAATGATTGTTAAATTGAATGATTATTGGTGTGCAAGTTTAATTTGTTCTCATTTTAATTTGATTCTCATTTGAATTCAAATTTGAGTTTCATTTGAATTTTGTTTTCATTTGAATCTCATTTGAATTCAAATTTGAGTTTCATTTGAATTCAAATTTGAGTTTCATTTGAATTCAAATTTGAGTTTCAATTCTGTTTAATTTCAGATTTAGTCGATTGATCAGGGCAGACGACAATCTGAATCTATTTTTTTTATATTAAGAATTATATCCACGACTGATTGAAGACAGTCATAAAATTTTGACCGTTATAATCGGTCGTTCATATAAGATTTTAAACGACCCCCAGAGACACGTCATAGTTAAAAAAGACGCTCAAACAGCGACCCTTTTTTCGACCGACAAAGCAAGTCATAGATACGAGTTAAATGACTTGCTTTGACAGTCGCGAAACTGCTGATTTCCACTAGTGCTTATTCATAACTCATAAGTGAGATATGCATACACACTATTACTTAAATGATTTTGTGTTAGTTTTTGGATAATGTATATGAATAATTTTACAATGTACTTATAGACATTATTTTCGTTTAAAACAAAATAAAAAACTATTTTCCAAAGAAACACTATTTAATTTAAAGTCCGGAAAAAGAAAAATTACACGTGTAAGATATCATATTAAAGCAGTGTCGTTACGATACGTGCTATCCCTAAATATTTATTAGAACTCTCTGTTAATCTCATACCATGCCGTTACGGCACGGGTTATTTCTAGTCAAGATTTACATAATTCCAAACTTCAAATCAAGATTTATAAAGATTTTTTTTCCAGGCAAAATACAATTATAAAATTAGTATTTATATTCTTGTGGAAGGACAATAATCCCGCATTGCTTGTTTAACCTTAATTATCTTAAATATAATATGGAAGGGCCACTCTATTCCGCAAACTTTAACATGGTATTAGAGCTAGACCCGTACGCGGGATGTAAGCCCAATTTTGACCATTATTTATTCGGTGACCGAATTTGTCACTTGTACCCCCATGACCCGACTTTGGTCATTACATACATGGTTCATGTGTTAAGACCGAGTTACTGGCCTTACACGTGAGGGGGTGTGTGTGAAAATGCGAGGGTACCCAAAATATACCTCAAGCTATAACTTTCCCTTCCTATAAGTCCTTTCCCCGAAAGTGATTGTCTATGGACTGAGTCGAGACAATATAACAAATCGGTTCACACTTTGTGTGATCGTCTATGGATACTAGATCGAGACAATACAACAACAAAGTTTGTTTACTTGATACAAAGGTTCGGACCTAACCAAACTCAATAGGATTCACGTATCAAGTAAATAGGAATTAACGTTTGTGCAATTTACTTTAATTATAATAACAATAATTATAATGCGGAAATATAAAGTAAATGACACAGCAAGATTTTGTTAACAAGGAAACCGCAAATGTGAGAAAAACCCGAGACCTAGTCAATTAAATACTCTCAGAATTAAGCCACTATCTGAGAATAAGACAACTTCGTACAGTTGAGACCAAGAAACTAAACCTATAGTTCACCTAGTTCCCTCAGTATTCCCACTCATCCAACCTGTAAACAAATCGCGTACTTGGACCAATTCCTTTGGTTCGTATTCCAAACAGTAAAGGAACAACAAATTTGTTTGGTATCAACTCTTTTCAACCAAGTGATACGAGTTGCGCAAAGGTTCCCTTGTTTATCTTAACATAAACTTCTTTGCCAGGTTCCAAGATATATCTTACGTTAAATCACCCAAAGGACAATCACTAAGATTAAGTCAACAACACTCTTCAACCAATTGATATGTGTTGTGCCGATCTTCCTCAATTAATAAATCCAATCTACCATAAGGATAAAACGATTATTAATTGGATCCTCGTTTTCCCAAACAAGTATTGTGCACACCAAAGATTATAAAATCAACCAAGTAAGAAATCTTCAATATCTTCTTTGTCTTCAAATCTTCTTAGATCTTCAATAAACACCACACACAATCACTTCAATCTCTTGTGATCAATCACGCACATATGATCTGTTAATAATGGATTATCACGATCGTCTTTAGATCTAACTGCTTGATCTAAAGATCCATGTCGAAACCTTGAACTAGTTTGAGTGAATCTTATATCAGAAGAGAAGATTCTCAAGCATAAACAAACTAGGTGAAATCAAGATTCAACCTCCGTTAGTCAATCAAATCAATACGAAAACTAAATATAAACCGCAATATCTAGTTTCCCACCAACCAGGTCACGCTAGAGCTTCTCAATCCCAAAGAAGACTTTAAAGCCGAGTGTCCGTAAGAGATTTCACCTAATTAGATTACTCTCCTCTCCGATAGGCGCTCACCAAAAGGCGCCTCACCGATAACAAAAGACAAAAGGAAGGAAGTCTATGTCACAAATTTGGTTTTCAAATTCCTGCGGAAATGACTGTCCAAAAATTAGTTTGCTAGAAATGTATTTTCCAAAACACAAAAAATATTTATAGACAAGGAAGTTTGGAAACGTGTTCAAAGAAAAGAGTCTTTAATTCAAAACCAAAAATATACTCATGATATTTTTTCCATAATTACCAAATTTGGTTTTCAAATTCTGTGAAATGGTATCTAACTTGTCCAAAAATATGATCGTTACCCTTTCTTCCATAAACCTTCTACATACATACAAATCTCCTTGGAAAATCTTTAATTAGCAAATGCACATTGTAAAGTTGCTATCGATAGTGTTGTATTTTGCAATGACCAAGACTTGTGTGTTTTAGCGGTAAAATTAGGTGAAACAATAGCATTATTTATACAAGTGAGATTGAACGTATCTTGGCCTCATTAAGGAATTGATTAAATGTTTCAATTAAAAATGGATAGGAGGTGGAAACCGTGATGGCTTTATGGTGAAAAACGTTTTCGGAATAAATTTCCTTATTTAATTGAGGGTATTCATTCCTTCCACGCCTTACTTTATTGAGAGCGTAGTGTACGATGCATGCTGTGACTGCCAAACCAAAACCTCAAGAAAGCATCTACCAGTTTGTGTTGATATCTCGAGAGTTGGGCTCAAGTGGCAATGCCAAAGTTTCTAGTGAAGCGTTGTGGCATGTACCAATGAAATGTGCGGGATGTATCGACCGAGAGTTGTACTTTGAGTGAAGATGGCAATGCCAAAGTCGCTTAGTAGAGAGCATTTGGCATTTTTACTTTGTGCGGATGGCAATGCCAAAGTCGCTTAGTGGGCATGGCATGTGAGGAAGTTGCACTTTGAGTGCGGATGGAAATCCCAAAGTCGCTTAGTGGAGCATGTGGCATGTGCCAATGGCATGCGCGAAATGCCTTGGAAAATAAAGTGGCTAGTGGTAACGTGTTTGGCATGTGCCAATGGCACGTACGACCACTTTGGCCAAGTTGCGGGCGCTACTTTGGCATGTGCAGATGAAATAGCGGCTTGGAATGGGGATTGTCTAGTGGTTGTGTGTTGGCATGTGCCAATGGCATGCACTGACACTTTGGCCGAGTTACGGGCGCTACTTTGGCATGTGCCAATGGCATAGAGGCTTGGAATAGAAAGTGGCTAGTGGTTTGTGTGTTGGCTTGTGCCAATGGCACACACGACCACTTGGGACTTGAGTTTTGGGCTTGGTAGCGATTTAGAAAATGGCTAGTGGTGCGTGTTTGGCATGTGCCAATGGTACGCACGGCCATGTTGACCTAGTTGCACGGTTTGAAAGCCTAGGGCGCTATTTGTGGCATGTGCCAAACGTCATAGCGACTTGGGAAATCGGCTAGTGGTGGGTGTTGGCATGTGCCAATGGCACGCACGCCCAAGTGGACCTAGTTGCACAGTTTGCAAACCTAGGGCGCTATTTTTGGCATGTGCCCAACGGCATAGCGACTTGGAAATTGTCTAGTGGTGCGTGTTAGCATGTGCCAATGGCATGCACGGCCAAGTTGACCTAGTTGCACGGTTTGCAAGCCTAGGGCGCTATTTTTGGCATGTGCCAAACGGTATATCGACTTGGAAATTGGCTAGTAGTGCGTGTTGGCATGTGCCAATGGCACGCACGGCCAAGTTTACCTAGTTGCACGGTTTGCAAGCCTAGGGCGCTATTTGTGGCATGTGCCAAACGTCATAGCGACTTGGAAATTGTCTAGTGGTGCGTGTTGGCATGTGCCAATGGCACGCATGGCCAAGTTGACCTAGTTGCACGGTTTGCAAGCCTAGGGCGCTATTTTTGGCATGTTCCAAACGGCATAGCGACTTGGAAATTGGCTAGTGGTGCATGTTGGCATGTGCCAATGGCACGCACAGCCAAGTTGACCTAATTGCACGGTTTGCAAGCCTAAGGCGCTATTTGTGGCATGTGACAAACGTCATAGCGACTTGTAAATTAGCTAGTGGTGCGTGTTGGCATGTGCCAATGGCACGCACGGCCATGTTGACCTAGTTGCACGGTTTACAAGCCTAGGGCGCTATTTTTGGCATGTGCCAAACGGCATAGAGACTTAGAAATTGGCTAGTGGTGCGTGTTGGCATGTGCCAATGGCACGCATGGCCAAGTTGACCTAGTTGCACGGTTTCCAATCCTAGGGCGCTATATGTGGCATGTGCCAAACGGCATAGCGGCTTAGTTTGGCATGGTTGCCTGTGGGTGCAGTATGTGGTTTGTTTTTGGCATCGTTGCCATGGTGCGCAGTATGCGTCTTGGTTTTGGCGTCATTTCCATGGTGCGCAATATGCGGCTTGGTTTTGGCGTCGTTGCCATGGTGCGGAAGATGCGGCTTGGTTTTTGGCGTCGTTTCCATGGTGCGCGATGATGCGGCTTAGTTTTAGCGTCGTTGCCATGGTGCGCAGTATACAACTTGGTTTAGGCGTCATTTCCATGGTTCGCAGTATGCGGCTTGGTTTTAGCGTCGTTGCCATGGTGCGCAGTATGCGGCTTGGTTTTGGCGTAGTTTCCATGGTACGCAGTATGCGGCTTTGGTTTGGCGTAGTTGCCTTGGTGCGCAATATGCGGCTTGGTTTGGGATTAGGGTTCTGTGTCGAAAACCCGAATCCGGTATTTTGAAAAATACCCCTATTAATTATTTACATCTGAATTAAATGCACTTAGTTAATGTGTTGCGGGGAAAATTAGGTCATGGGGTTTCTGATTTTACCTTGTCTAAAATCCACCATCAACATTAAGTCCCCTGCTAACTCGGAACAGGAGCTTTGTTGCAAGGTAAGCATAAGATGGTGTCAAGGTAAAATATGAAAGAGAAGTGAGGAGATTTATCTGACCTTTTTTTTTTATGAGAATCGAATTGGATTCGGAATCCTTGTCCTTGGCATTTTTGCGCGAATTGGGAGGTTGGCACAAATTAGAAGTTGGGAAGTATTGAGCTTCCAACGCGAGTTGAAAAGCTGGTGCGGTGGGACCGTACAGAGTGAGCGGGTTGGCCCGGGAGAGTTGGGCGTTGAGCGCAAGTTTGGGAGGGCGCTTGGTGGGACTGGCATGCTTGGAAGGCATTGGCGTTGGAGGCTTGAGCGGCTATTGAGAAGTTGGGAACCCTTGTAGGCCCAAACTTCCCTTAGACGCGTAGCATTTGGGAGAAAAAAGGGGAATCCTTCCTTATTGTGGAAACCGCCCGCATATATATACATGAAGTTTTTTCTTTTACCTTGCGCTTTGTTCCTTCCTTCTTTCTTGCTAAGGATAAAGTGATAAAGGAGAAACGGCTATCGGTGTGTCTTCTAATACTTCTCTTGTTTTCCCTTGTAGGTGCAAACCCTAGAGAGGTGATATCGGGCACATGATTGGTTGGCGAGCTTCTTGTAGAGAATATTGTATATATATGATTTGATTCCATAGAAAATCTTGCACATATGATTTAGGACAGTAGAGAATGTCTGCGCATAATTTTGAATCTGAAGAAAGATTCTGTATATGTATTTGAACCCGAGAAATATACTGCGCATGTAATTTCGAACCTGAATTAGGATACTGTATATGCACTTGAACCTGAGAAAATACTGCACATGAATTCCAAAGAAGAATACTGTATACGTGCTTCATATGAACCCGAAAGAATTACTGTATATGAATCCCGAAGAAGAATACTTTATATGTGCTTCATATGAACCCTAAAGAATTACTGTTTATGAATCTCGAAGAATAATACTGTATATGTGCTTTATATGAACCCAAAAGAATTACTGTATATGAATCCCGAAGAAGAATACTGTATATGTGCTTCATATGAACCCGAAAGAATTCTTCGTATATGAATCCGAAGAAGAATCGTATATGTACTTCATATGAACCCGAAATAATTACTGTATATGAATCCCAAAGAAGAATACAGTATATGTGCTTCATATGAACCCGAAAGAATTATTGTATATACTCTTGAACCCAGAAAATATAATACGCATATAATTTTGAACCCGAAGTAGGATACTGCATATGTATTTCGAAATCATAGAAAATACTATTCTCCCATGTGTCAAGGATTTTTCTCTTGTCGAGCGCGTTTTTGTGTTTGGGAGATAATTTCTCTGTTTTGTTTTGTGCTGATATCTTGTTGCTAAGCGAGGAAAACCGACAAGATGTTACCTGAACAAGGCTCCATTTCGTCGAAAGATGTTGATAGTTCGAAACCAAACATAGATGATGAGTTCTTTACCAAACCCTTTGTTCCTGCTCGGAGGAATTTTCCAGACTTCGTGCTAACTTTATTGACTGATGGTGAAAATGAAAATAAGACACGCACAGTTCTGCCGGAGCATACCATACGGTTTTGTCTTCATAAAGGAGTGTATGCTTCTTCCAGTATTTATTTCAGGATGTGTCAAAACCCATTGCGTTCGTTTGATGTCTAGGTCGAATTTATGGTGAGTAGGGAGCATATAAATTTCAACTTGACTCAAGCGTGGATTATTAATGCCGTCAGAGCTTCAGTAAGTCTCCAGATTAGGAAATATTTCCCGTTCTTGGTTGCTTTCCTCTCTAGGTGGTGCTCGGACACTCACACAATTATATGTAGATGGGGCAAAATAGCTTTCACCTTGGAGAGCGTGGCTCTCTTGTTGAATCTTTCGGTAACCGGGGATCTTAACATCCAATTATCAAAAGATAAGAAGAAGATGTGAAATGACCTTGCTGCTAAGTTGGGAGATTTTGCCCGAAAATACTCTACTGCGAAGTCTAAGGATTCCGTCCGGAAAGAGGATGAAAGGTGATTTTACAGCTGGTGGATATCTCAGTGGTTTCCGGAAGAGTTGGAGGCTAGACAGAAAAGCAGCGATCTCCACGTTGCAACATTTTTGGCCCTCTGGTTGTCTAGAGACATTCTTGACGACGGTTCCGTCAAGAAGGAGATAAGGCCAGAGCTTCTACCAATTGCTTTGAAGTTGGAGAAAGGTGAAGTTCTCCCCATTGGCAAGCTATTCCTTGGATCCTTGTACGCGCATCTGGATCACTTAATCGCGAATATGCGAGTTTCGAATGGTTTTATGAAAGTGGATTCATATGTGCACATCATTTTTCTGCAAGCATGGCTATGGGAGAATTTTTAAAACTATGCTTCAAAGTCGTTGCCTATGATTCCTGCGAGTTGGGGTGGCTCACGAATTCTTCTATGGGCGCATAAGCGTCCAAGAGTTGGTGTGAGCTTGGTTAGCCTTCTTGATAAATCGCACGAGATCAATTTTCACCCGTGGGAGCCAGTTCATAGGTCCGTGACTCAAATTGACACTTTTTCTTCTGCTCCGGATGTGATTTTGTCTTCAGATGACGACTTGAGCATTGGTAAAAACTTTTTTATTCAAAGTTGCATCCCCGGTCACATGTTGTCTTTATTTAGAGGGGCTTTCGATATTGCTGAGTACAACATTGATCGCGCGGCTCATCACATAGGTTTCGATCAGGGGGTGCCCCTTGCTTTCCTGCTAGAGCTTCTTAAGAATTCATTGCATGTTGCCCTCGATTCCAGTACCCTTGGGCCAGGTATCCATCTTCCCTTCTTTAAACCGGAAATAGCACCCTTGATGACCTTTAGTTACAACGAGTTCTGGTGCCGTGAGCGTCTTATGATTCGCAAGTTTGTGGATGACTCGGTGGAGAATGTTCGTTGTAAGCCTTCCCAAGAAGTTTTGAAGAAGTACCTAATGTTGAGAGATTTCAAGCGAAAGTCGTCTGGCAATTCTGAAAGTCCCCAAGTGAAAGAGAAGAGGACGAAAACCGTGTTGGTGGGTTTCAGACGGTTTCAAAGGCTCCTCCTGCAGCCCTTGTGTCTATCAGTTCCTCCAATAACCAGGTATGTGTCGCCTCTTTGCTGGTTTGTTTCCAAATGCGTGAATTTCTGCTGAAGGTATGTGTCTCGTTTCTTCCAGGGCTTTGGTAGTGTTAATGCTTTTGCTGCTCTTGCTCATTTGTCGGAGGCAGTAACTCCTTTGAGTAATTCTGGTGGTATCGAGCCTTTTCATAACGGTGATGCGCCGGAGAAAGAATAAACTTTGGCAGAGAAAGAAGAAAGTTCGGGAAGTGAAGGTGATTCTTCCGATAGCAGCGCTGGATCCCTTTCAGAAAGTGGCTCGGTAGGCTTCGCGCCTCTTTTTCTTCTTTCTCCCTTTGAAAACATCTAAATCAAATCTTGCAGGAGAAAACGTCTAACTCCGATCTGAGGTGGAGGCACATGAAGACTTTCCATTGGTGACAACAACCTTCAGTGATGACCCGGAGATGGAAGTTGAAAATACACCTGTAGGGATTGTGACAGCTGATGATGGCTTGGAGACGGAATTTGATCAATCACAAAGCATGAATGCAGATCGATTGGGAAATGATTCTCTGGTTGCTGGCGCAGATGCAGAAGGGAACCCTTCGCAAATTGCGGATCTGGTTGCATGTGCTATTTTCGATCCTCCGTACTTGGTTCCTTACCCAGGTCACGTGTTGGTCGACGGTTTCATCGTGCTGGCCAAATATGCGGCGTTGTATACCAAAATATGGAAGAAGTATGGACATATGGATACGACCAGGAAGGTCACTAGTCGTATTGCGTTGGTTAAACATGTGGAAGAAGCTTTATCTTCTATTGATGACATGTGCGGGGTGACTGGCTACACCGTTTCTGAATACGTCATTGCTAACTAGGAACATCACCGCAATGTGTGTGTAGAGAAGGAATTCAATGCTTCATGGTTCGTCGAAATCTTTCTGAGATTCGAAAATTGAAGGATACAATATTCGAAATCCCTTCTGTGTAGGAGATCACACAGCAAGAAGCGGAAGCTGAGGAGTTATCCAAGGTGTTAGCTATGAAGAGAGCGGCTATTGAAGATGCGAAGGACCGTCTTGCTATGAAGAGTAAACCGCTGCTGGACAACTTCCCTTGAATGTTTCTCCTTTAGATTCTATTTTGTTTATTTCGAGGAACACTTTGGGTGCTTGATTTCGGAGTCTGACTGATTTTGGTAGTTGGTTGATGTTTTTTTGAGATGTTGGATTATTTTCTGGGATGAATGGTTTTAATATATAACTTTGATTATGCCTTGCGAAGGGAATATTGTTTTTATGAAAGTGTGTGCTAGCAATAACACAAGAATTAATGGTATGATGGTTTTACTGAGAACCCAAAAACAGATCAGATATCTTTCCCGGGCTAGACTTACTTGATGTATGGATCTTTCGTCGCAAATATGCCTATTTTCGTATAAGAAGTGGTTTTTCCGGTGACTTTTCCAATAAGTCTCCAGTTGCTGGTAACATCTTTTCCGAAAAAGCCGTCAGCCAGTCCCCAAATCGGAGTCCCCAGTTTCCCATGTAGTTTTTACGGCTGGCAACTGGGTTGTCTGTTAGTTGAGTCGCAAATCTCCAAACCGATTGGCTGCTTCTGCTGTTTGTGCTTGTATCGAGACGTGAGATCGATTTTTAGAAGTAGATATTGTAACCGAGAGATTAAAACTTCCGCTGTGGTCGCCAATTGTTTATGAGAGAAAATCGCCTCTGCCGAATTTGGTAAATTCGATGATGGGGAGATTGGTTTAAACCCTTAAACAAATGTGCTGCATGTGAGCGCTTTTGATTCGAGATATCAATCTGTACAACTCTGTCCTAAACCAAGAAGATGGCCGTTTCATATTTGCTTCGGACACAAAGTGGAGGAGAAGGGTTGATTTTGGGAGGATAGCGAAGAAGGGTGATGAGACCAGAGAGTTCTGGCTAGGTAGTATCTCGACTTGTATCAGAAGTGTAGAAGGTTGCGGAAGCTTTCCAGTGATGGAAGCTTTTGAGAGAGCTTGCAAAGTTGTTATCTGATAGTGTTGTATTTTGCCTGACCAAGACTTGTGTGTTTTGGCAGAATAGGTGAAACCTATTTATACAAGTGAGATTGAACGTACCCTGGCCTTATTAAGGAATTGAGTAAGTGTGCCAATTAAAACAGAGGAGGTGGAAACCATTGGCTTTATGGTGAAAAACGTTTTCACCATAAATTTCCTTATTTAATTGACCGTATTCATTCCTTGCACACCTTGATTTATTGCGAGCATAGTGTACGCTGCACACTGTGACCGCCAAACCAAAACCCCAAGAAAGCATCCCCCAGTTTATGCTGATGTCTCGAGAGTTGGGCGCAAGTGGCAATGCCAAAGTTACTAGTGAAGCGTTGCGGAATGTACCAATGACATGTGCGGGATGTCTCTACCGCGAGTTGTACTTTGAGTGCGGATGGAGATTCCAAAGTCGCTTAGGGGAGAATTTGGCATGTGCCAATAGCATGTGCGGAATGCCTTGGCCGCGAGTTGTACTTTGAGTGCGGATAGCAATGCCAAAGTCGCTTAGTGGACCATTTGGCATGTGCGGAATGCCTTGGCCGCAAGTTGCACTTTGAGAGCGGATGAAAATGCCAAACTCGCTTAGTGGAGCATGTGGCATGTGCCAATGGCATGCGCGGAATGCCTTGGAATAGAAAGTGGATAGGGTTAAAATGTTTGGCATGTGCCAATGAAACGTACGGCCACTTTTGCCAAGTTGCGGGCACTACTTTTTCATGTGTCGATGGCATAACGGCTTGGAATGGGGATTTGCTAGTGGTTGCGTGTTGTCATGTGCCAATGGCACGCACGGCCACTTTGGCCGAGTTGCGGGCGCTACTTTGGCATGTGCGAATGGCATAGCGGCTTGGAATAAAAAGTGGTTTGTGTTTTGGCATGTGCCAATGGCACACACGGCCACTTGGGACTTGGGTTTTGGGCTTGGTAGAGGTTTAGAAAATGGCTAGTGGTGCGTGCTTGGCATGTGCTAATGGCACGCACGGCCATGTTGACCTAGTTGCACGGTTTGCAAGCCTAGGGCGCTATTTGTGGCATGTGCCAAACGTCATAGCGACTTTGGAAATTGGCTAGTGGTGCGTGTTGGCATGTGCCAATGGAACGCATGTCCAAGTTGACCTAGTTGCATGGTTTGCAAGCCTAGGGCGCTATTTTTGGCATGTGCCAAACGGCATAGCGACTTGGAAATTGGCTAATGGTGCGTGTTGGCATGTGCCAATGGCACGCACGGCCAAGTTGACCTATTTTCACGGTTTGCAAGCCTAGGGCGCTATTTTTGGCATGTGCCAAACATCATAGCGACTTGGAAATTGGATAGTGGAACGTGTTGGCAAGTGCCAATGGCCCGAACGACCAAGTTGACCTAGTTGCACGGTTTTCAAGCCTATGGCGTTATCTCATGTGCCAAACGGCATAGCGACTTGGAAATTGGCTAGTGGTGCGTGTTGGCATGTGCCAATGGAACGCACGGCCAAGTTAATCTAGTTGCACGGTTTGCAATCCTAGGGCGCTATTTTTGGCATGTGCCAAACGACATAGCGACTTGGAAATTGGCTAGTGGTGCGTGTTGGCATGTACCAATGGCACGCACGGCCAAGTTGACCTAGTTGCACGGTTTCCAAGCCTAAGGAACTATTTTTGGCATGTGCCAAACGGCATAGCGACTTGGAAATTGGCTAGTGGTGCGTGTTGGCATGTGCCAATGGCACGCACAGCCAAGTTTACCTAGTTGCATGGTTTGCAAGCCTAGGGCGCTATTTGTGGCATGTGCCAAACGTCAGAGCGACTTTGGAAATTGGCTAGTGGTGCGTGTTGGCATGTGCCAATGGAACGCACGGCCAAGTTAACCTAGTTGCACGGTTTTCAAGCCTAGGGCGCTATTTTTGGCATGTGCCAAACGGCATAGCGACTTGGAAATTGGCTAGTGGCGCGTGTTGAAATGTTCCAATGGCACGAATGACCAAGTTGACCTAGTTGCATGGTTTTCAAGTCTAGGGCGCTATCTCATGTGCCTAACGGCATAGCGACTTGGAAATTGGCTAGTGGTGCGTGTCGGCATGTGCCAATGGCACACACGGCCAAGTTAACCTAGTTGCACGGCTTGCAATCCTAGGGCGCTATTTTTGGCATGTGCCAAACGGCATAGAGACTTGGAAATTGGCTAGTGGTGCGTGTTGGCATGTACCAATGGCACGCACGGCCAAGTTGACCTAGTTGCATGGTTTGGAAGCCTAGGGAGCTATTTGTGGCATGTGCCAAACGTCATAACGACTTGGAAATTGGATAGTGGTGCGTGTTGGCATGTACCAATGGCACACACGGCCAATTTGACCTAGTTTCACGATTTCCAAGCCTAAGGAGCTATTTTTGGCATGTGCCAAACGGCATAGCGACTTGGAAATTGGATAGTGGTGCGTGTTGGCATGTGCCAATGGCACGCACGGCCAAGTTGACCTAGTTGCATGGTTTGCAAGCCTAGGGCGCTATTTGTGGCATGTGCCAAACATCATAGCGACTTGGAAATTGGCTAGTGGTGCGTGTTGGCATGTGCCAATGGCACGCACGTCCAAGTTGACCTACTTGCACAGTTTACAAGCCTAGGGAGCTATCTTTGTTTTGTGCCACACGGCATAGCGACTTGGAAATTGGCTAGTGGTGCGTGTTGGCATGTTTCAATGTCACGCACGGCCAAGTTGACCTAGTTGTAAGGTTTACAAGCCTAGGGCGCTATATGTGGCATGTGCCAAACGGCATAGTGGCTTAATTTGGCATGGTTGCCTGTGGGTGCAGTATGTGGTTTGGTTTTGGCATCGTTTCCATGGTGCGCAGTATGCGGCTTGGTTTTGGCGTTGTTGCCATGGTGCGCAGTATGCGTCTTGGTTTTGGTGTCGTTTCCATGGTGCGCAGTGTGCGGCTTTGGTTTTGGCGTAGTTGCCATGGTGCGCAGCATGGGACTTTGGTTTGGCGCAGTTGCCATGGTGCGCAATATGCGGCTTGGTTTGGGATTATGATAAAAATGTTACTTTGAAATTTTTCCTAATGTATTTCTTGAATTTTTTACCTTGGTTCTTAGTTGAAATTAATCCTTTTTATTCAGATATTATTATTAAAATATTGAGTTGCAATTAATTTGAAACATTATCTTTTATGTTTATTACAATTGGTTCAACTGAATTTTTTCGTGTCTTGATTATGGAACTAAATTTTGACTCAAATCTTCCCAATTCGAAATGATGAAGTTTCGATTTCTTTAGATTTGCTCGAACTCATTCCAACTTGGTCAAATTTTCAACTGAATTTTCGATTCTTCGTTGTGTAACTAAATTTTGACACATCTCAATTTGAAATGATGAAGTTCTGGTCTCTTCAGTTTTGCACGAACTTGTTCTAAATCGGTCAAATTTTCAACTGAAGTCTCGATTCTTGATGATGTAACTAAATTTTGATACAAATATCCCAATTCTGAAGGATGAAGTTTTGCTCGAACTCGTTCCAACTCTGTCAAATTTTCAACTGAATCGATTCGAGTCTTGATTATGGAACTAAATTTTGACTCAAATCTTGCCAATTCAAAATGATAAAGTTTCGGTTTCTTCAGTTTTGCTCGAACTCGTTCCAACTCTGTCAAATTTTCAAGTGAATTGTCGAGTCTTGATTATGTAACTAAATTTTGACACAAATCTCCCAATTCGAAGGATAAAGTTTCGATTTCTTCAGTTTTGCTCGAACTCGTTCCAACTCGTTCAAATTTTCAAGTGAATTGTCGAGTCTTGATTATGGAATTGATTAAGTGTGCCAATTAAAACAGAGGAGGTGGAAACCGTTGGCTTTATGGTGAAAAACGTTTTCACCGTAAATTTCCTTATTTAATTGACCGTATTCATTCCTTGCACGCCTTGATTTATTGCGAGCATAGTGTACGCTGCACACTGTGACCACCAAACCAAAACCCCAAGAAAGCATCCCCAGTTTATGCTGATGTCTCGAGAGTTAGGCGCAAGTGGCAATGCCAAAGTTTCTAGTGAAGCGTTGCGTCATGTACAAATGACATGTGCGGGATGTCTCGACCGCGAGTTGTACTTTGAGTGCGGATGGCAATGCCAAAGTCGCTTAGTGGAGAATTTTGCATATGAAAATGGCATGTGCGGAATGCCTTGGCCGCGAGTTGTACTTTGAGTGCGGATAGCAATGCCAAAGTCGCTTAGTGGAGCATTTGGCATGTGCGGAATGCCTTGGCCGCAAGTTGCACTTTGAGAGCGGATGAAAATGCCAAACTCGCTTAGTGGAGCATGTGGAATGTGCCAATGGAATGCGCAGAATGCCTTGGAATAGAAAGTGTCTAGTGGTAACGTGTTTGGCATGTGCCAATGGCACGTACGCCCACTTTTGCCAAGTTGCGGGCGCTACTTTTGCATGTGTCGATGGCATAGCGGCTTGGAATGGGGATTGGCTAGTGGTTGCGTGTTGGCATGTGCCAATGGCACGCACGGCCACTTTGGCCTAGTTTCGGGCGCTACTTTGGCATGTGCGAATGGCATAGCGGCTTGGAATAGAAAGTGGCTAGTGGTTTGTGTGTTGGCATGTGCCAATGGCACACACGGCAACTTGGGCCTTGAGTTTTGGACTTGGTAGAGGTTTAGAAAATGGCTAGTGGTGCGTGCTTGGCATGTGCTAATGGCACGCACGGCCATGTTAACCTAGTTGCACGGTTTGCAAGCCTAGGGCGCTATTTGTGGCATGTTCCAAACGTCATAGCGACTTTGGAAATTGTCTAGTGGTGCGTGTTGGCATGTGCCAATGGCACGCACGTCCAAGTTTACCTAGTTGCAGGGTTTGCAAGCCTAGGGCGCTATTTTTGGCATGTGCCAAATGGCATAGCGACTTGGAAATTGGCTAATGGTGCGTGTTGGCATGTGCCAATGGCACGCACGGCCAAGTTGACCTAGTTGCACGGTTTGCAAGCCTATGGCGCTATTTTTGGCATGTGCCAAACGGCATAGCGACTTGGAAATTGGCTAGTGGCGCGTGTTGGCATGTGCCAATGGCACGAACGACCAAGTTGACCTAGTTGCACGGTTTTCAAGCCTAAGGCATTATCTCATGTGCTAAACGGCATAGCGACTTGGAAATTGGCCACTAGTGCGTGTTGGCATGTGCCAATGGAACGCACGGCCAAGTTAACCTAGTTGCACGGTTTTCAATCCTAGGGCGCTATTTTTGGCATGTGCCAAACGGCATAGCGACTTGTAAATTGGCTAGTGGTGCGTGTTGGCATGTACCAATGGCACGCACAGCCAAGTTGACCTAGTTGCACGGTTTCCAAGCCTAAGGAGCTATTTTTGGCATGTGCCAAACGGCATAGAGACTTGTAAATTGGCTAGTGGTGTGTGTTGGCATGTGCCAATGGCACGCACGGCCAAGTTGACCTAGTTGCATGGTTTGCAATCCTAGGGCGCCATTTGTTGCATGTGCCAAACGTCTTAGCGACTTGGAAATTGGCTAGTGGTGGGTGTTGGCATGTGCCAATGGCACGCACGGCCAAGTGGACCTAGTTGCACAGTTTGCAAAACTAGGGAGCTATTTTTGGCATGTGCCCAACGGCATAACGACTTGGAAATTGTCTAGTGGTGCGTGTTAGCATGTGCCAATGGCATGCACGTCCAAGTTGACCTAGTTGCACGGTTTGCAAGCCTAGGGTGCTATATGTGGCATGTCCCAAACGGCATAGTGTCTTAATTTGGCATGGTTTCCTGTGGGTGCAGTATGTGGTTTGGTTTTGGCGTCATTGCCATGGTGTGCAGTATGCGGCTTGGTTTTGGCGTCGTTGCCATGGTGCGCAGTATGCGGCTTGGTTTTGGGGTCATTTCCATGGTGCGCAGTATGAGGCTTGGTTTTGGCGTCGTTGCCGTGGTGCGCAGTATGCGTCTTGGTTTTGGCGTCGTTTCCATGGTGCGCAGTATGGGGCTTGGTTTTGGCGTCGTTGCCCTGGTGAGCAGTATGTGACTTGGTTTTGGCGTAGTTGCCATGGTGCGCAGCATGCGGCTTTGGTTTGGCGCAGTTTCCATGGTGCGAAGTATGCGGCTTGGTTTGGGATTATGATAAAAATGTTACTTTGTAATTTTTCCTAATGTATTTCTTGAATTTTTTACCTTAGTTCTTAGTTGAAATTAATCCTTTTTATTCAGATATTATTATTAAAATATTGAGTTGCAATTAATTTGAAACATTATCTTTTATGTTTATTACAATTGGTTCAACTGAATCGTTTCGTGTCTTGATTATGGAAATAAATTTTGACTCAAATATTCCCAATTCGAAATGATGAAGTTTCGATTTCTTTAGTTTTGCTCGAACTCATTCCAACTTGGTCAAATTTTCAACCGAATTTTCGATTCTTCGTTGTGTAACTAAATTTTGACATATCTCAATTTGAAATGATGAAGTTCTGGTCTCTTCAGTTTTGCACGAACTTGTTCTAACTCGGTCAAATTTTCAACTGAAGTCTCGATTCTTGATGATGTAACTAAATTTTGATACAAATCTCCCAATTCAGAAGGATGAAGTTTTGCTCGAACTCGTTCCAACTCGGTCAAATTTTCAACTGAATTGATTCGATTCTTGATTATGGAACTAAATTTTAACTCAAATCTTGCCAATTCAAAGTGATGAAGTTTCGGTTTCTTCAGTTTTGCTCGAACTCGTTCCAACTCGGTCAAATTTTCAAGTGAATTGTCGAGTCTTGATTATGTAACTAAATTTTGACACAAATCTCCCAATTCGGAAGGATAAAGTTTCGATTTCTTCAGTTTTGCTCGAACTCGTTCCAACTCGATCAAATTTTCAAGTGAATTGTCGAGTCTTGATTATGGAATTAAATTTTGACTCAAATCTTGCCAATTCAAAATGATGAAGTTTCGATTTCTTCATTTTTGCTCTAACTCGTTCCAACTCGGTCAAGTTTTCAACTGAATTATCGAGTCTTGATTATGTAACTAAATTTTGACACAAATCTTCCCAATTCAGAAGGATAAAGTTATGGTTTCTTCAGTTTTGCTCGAACTCGTTCCAACTCGGTCAAATTTTCAATTGAATTTTTTCGAGTCTTGATTATGGAATTAAATTTTGACTCAAATCTTACCAATTAAAAATGATGAAGTTTCGATTTATTCATTTTTTCTCGAACTCGTTCCAACTCGGTCAAATTTTTAAATGAATTGTCGAGTCTTGATTATGTAACTAAATTTTGACACAAGTCTTCCCAATTCGTAATGATGAAGTTCATGTTTCTTCAGTTTTGTTCGAACTTGGACAAATTTTTCAACTGAATTGTCGAGTCTTGATTATGGACTAAATTTTGACGCAAATCTTCTCAATTTGAAAGGATGAGTTTCGGTTTCTTCAATTTTGCTAGAACTCGTTCCAACTCGGTCAAATTTTAAACCCAATTTTCGATTCTTCATTGTGTAACTAAATTTTGACACATCTCAATTTGAAATGATGAAGTTTCGGTTTCTTCAGTTTTACTCGAACTTGTTGCAACTCGGTCAAATTTCAACTGACGTCTCGATTCTTGATTATGTAACTAAATTT
Source organism: Papaver bracteatum (assembly GCA_023529315.1). Lineage (NCBI taxonomy): Eukaryota > Viridiplantae > Streptophyta > Magnoliopsida > Ranunculales > Papaveraceae > Papaver > Papaver bracteatum. The sequence goes on from JAJJWX010001929.1 coordinate 49,254, forward strand.
TGACGCAAATGTTCTCAATTCGAAATGATGAAGTTCCGCTTTTTTCATAATTATGAGCAAAACTCGACAATTACCCCTATGGCTGCAACACGCCATGTAACTAAAGATTGGCCTGATTACAAGCGAGACCGAAAATCATCGCATCTACTAAAACATATATGTAACTCCAATTTATAATTTTAATTACATTTGTGTGCCGATATATTTTTATTATAGCCACAAACCAATTTAACAAAAAACCTTTATGTTTCTTTACTGGTGTCGGTCAAACCTTGTCAAGGAAAGCTTAAAAACTTATTGGTGTCGGTTAACCCTAGTCAAGGCAAGCTTAAAAATAAAAAACTTGTGCTCCTATTAAAAGGAAAACACAAGCGGACGCGTGTCTTTGATGTTAACAATGTAAAAGAAGTTTTCTCTTCAAAGTCTAGATCCAGCAATTCTTCCTCAGTTCATCCCTATTTTTATCGTAAGTAGAATTTATTTCTCCTCAATCTGATATTCTGGCGGTGTTTTGGAACAACGATAAGTTGAATTACTTATGATTTTTGACCGAGATATTCTTAATCTGATATTCTGGCGGTGTTCAGAGATAAAAAAAACATTTAAGGTATATCTTTTTTATTCTTATTTTTAACTGAATTACTTATGATTTTTGATTGCAAAGATGCATGAGTTCATACTCTTTGATTGAATCTGAATTAACTTGGGTTACATATATTGTTGTAGTGTAGTATTAATAAAATCTAATGATATTGTTTATTGGTAAACAACTTATGTCTTTTGATTGAAAAGATGCAAATCTGTTTTTCTCAAAAAAACAAAAAAAAAAGATGCAAATCTGGCTATTTTTGGATGAATCTGAACTTACGTCACATAAGATGAATGACTATTTTTGAATTTTGACTGTAGAACTGATTATTTTCATCTAGTTTTTTTTGTGATTTGATTACGGTAATTCCAAGTTAGGTTTAGCGAATAATAATCACCAAATGCATATCTACTATTTTTTAGGCAACTTCTGCAGCACATAACTTGTTTACTCCATATATTTCTCCCCCTTTTAGTCACAAAAATGACAAAGCAAAGAACAAACAATGGACAACACTAAAAGGATCTTACAAATCTCAAGAATATAATTGGAACCTATTGAGTCAAGCACGAGGGTTTTACACACCATTTTTTATAACCAATATCAAAACCGAAACTACAAGTAATTACCTTTTGATATGTTATCATGGAAATAATTGCCCGAAGTAATTTTCCCAACTAGTTTAGCAAACCGAAAATCAACTAAGCAACTTAGTTCCTTTGCCAAACCGATTGTATAAATACAATCGCTTCATTCGATACGACCAAAACAATCACAAACTTCACTTTTATCATCAGGTTCTAATTATCCATATAACTTAGACCTTTAGATTTCAAACAAACCAAATACTAGGTTAGTTAACTAGCATTTTCTTGTTTAGGCTTTCGGCTAGACTTGAATAACCGAAACCTCCAATTTGATAAGTCTAACTAAGATAAGAATTAACTTAGCTTAGCTTATCTGGAATCGAATTGGACTAAACAATTCGTCCCGACAACATATTCATTCGTCAAGCCATAAATAATTCATACAAACCAACAAATCAACTTGAATAATTATTCACCTCAACCGGATACAATAGAAATAACATACAAACCATAGTTTCACTATTTAACCGAAATTTTGTAAGCTTAAACAATTCATACTACACAATAAAGCAAAGTAACAATTGTTTTACTTATCTGGAAGCAATTGAATCAACATAATATTAAAGCACCGTAATTGCACCAACTTTTGTAAGTCTAAACTATTGATATTATACAAAAAAAGCAAGATAGCAAAAGTTTTACTTAACCGGAAACAATTGAATAACACACACATCCATACAATCATAATGGAATAAACACATCAATTGTACCAACAATTTCTTTTAAGCAAAAGCAATATATATATATCAAATAAAAATAGGCTTTTCTTAAAACAGGAAAACAATTAACTAACAAGATTGTTACCTCAATTTCGCATCCAACTTCTCCAAATATGATTCCATCGATTTCTTCCTCCGGGAGAATTGATATCGAAATACCATCATGTTGTCATTCTCATGACGAAACAAAAGAATAACAACAACCAAACTTTACCAGAGAAAGGTTGAAAATCGGTTTTAACAATTGCAAGCAAAAGTTGAAAACCGTCGAAACACATATGCTTTTATGCTAAACCAAAATCGATTCAACATATTGTGACTTTTTCACATATTGTTTCTACAGGAATCCCTCATGATCCTTTGATAAATCATTCCAACTTGGGCTAGAACTTAATCTCGCTAAATAAAAAACTCACCCAAACCATAAGGGTAGACAACATATTATGAGATCGAATATCAAGGCATAAAACCAAAATCAAACATCCCATAAACATACATAGCATATAAAATAAATCATTAAAATACCGGCTATGTAAATCAAAAACTATTACAAGAAAAATTATAAATCAAATAACTTTATTCATAATAGTTTTATTTAATAGACTCAAACAATCAATGAAAGTAGTCAAAAATTCTCATGACTATTGCTTCCAAAAACTAGATTCAAATTCTTCTGAGCACTTCCTATTTCAGAAGATGATTTCTTCATTTCGAACAGTTGAGAATGAAGATTAACAAGTACTTTTTTTGAAAACTTTATCATCAACTCATGATATCTAATGCAACCTTTAACATAGAGAATCTGTTTTCTTAGAGAATCTTGAGAAATATCATTAGGAGAAACTTCATGAGTTCCAGTAATAACAGATGCACAGAGTACTAAATCATCAAGAGATGTCTTATCTTTAGTTAAATTCTCCATTGAAATCCAAAGCCTTCTTCCTGACAAGAAGATGATATGAGAATATCAATAAATATTTTTGGCTTTTAAGGAAACTGAAACAATATTTACCAAATTTAGAAAAATATTCATTATTTCATACAGAAAAAAATATCATGCCCGGGTTTATGCTTCCTCACACAGAATATTGGGCAACAAGTGAGGATGAAAATTTCAACACAATCAGTGTGTCTTGAGGTGAGATTTATTCTCACCATATTGAACAAAAACAACCTTAGGATGACTTATGAACACAATGGATTGTGATTCCCTTTGTTCCTTTTGAGACCTTATAAACTTATCAGTCTTCAAAATCTTTATCCCTTTGCGAAGAACCTTGATAAATTTATTCCCAAGGATAGTTTTAGTATGAATATTTCTTCTACATGAAGATCTCATCATATTGTCAGAAAGATTATTTTATGATTTTTTCGGTTTTTCATCCGATTTATTTTGTTCAGATTTCACCATACTAGTTTTGTCCGAAAGATATTTCGAAAGGTTTTCAAGACCCAATATTAACCTTTTATTCTTCTTTATTTCCAACTCAAATTTTTCTAAGACTTTTTTAGGCTCACAGAAATTATCCTCATTTGATTTGGCAAGAAGTGCATCATAATTAGATATTTCTTCATTGGATTTTTCCTCCGGAATATCATCAAGCGTGGATACATATGCCTTGTTGCACTTCTGAGTTCTTCTGCTGGGAAAATGTTTCGCAATATGTCAGAATCCTCATCACTTGAAGCATTGTACTTCATTGTTGTCCTTCTTAAAGCAAACTGGAACTTCATCTGGAAAATATTTATTGATAGATAAGATGTTCTTAATTCGTTGTGCTAAAAGCACAATAGTTGAGTCGATCTCTTTTTCAACATTAACCTTCTCCTCCTGGAAACGATTCTCAGTTTGATTCTTCAGTAAAATTTCTTTATCAAAGATCTTTAACTTTCCTACAAGATAACTTCGAGAAAGTGTAGAAAGATCATTTCCTTCTATTATAGCATCTTTCTTAGACTCGTATTTGGATGATAACGATCTGAGAATTTTGCATATTATTTCCTTTTCAGGTATAACCTTTCCAAGGAAAAAAGATGTATTAACAATCTCAGAAAGTTTAGAGTTAAACTCCTCAAAGGTGTTGTTGTCATCCATCTTGAGATGTTCCCATTCAGTTGAAAGAGAAAGAAGTCAAGCTTCTTTTTCAGAATTATCTCCTTCGAATATAGTCTCAAGAGTATCCCATACTTCTTTAGAAGTCCTACAAGCCAGCATATGATGTAAGAGTTCATGGATAACTGCATGTATGATGGCATTCAAACCAACGGAATTATGCATTGCACGAATCCTTTCCTCATGAGTATAATCCGCTAAGATTTTAAACTCTATTTCTGAATAGTCCATCGGTTGTTGATATCCACCTTCGATTAATAACCAAATATTAAAATCTCGGGATTGTAGAAAATCTTTCATAGTATAATTCCATAAAGGATAATTAGTCCCATCAAATCTTGGCGGTACGTTAATTGAATCATGCAGAAGATTCATTTCTTATAGGAAGGATCGCACCAAACACAGATTGTTAGATCTTTTCGTGTTTGCTTGCTCTGATACCAATTGAAAATGCGAGGGTACCCCAAATATACCTCAAGCTATAACTTTTCCTTCCTATAAGTCCTTTCCCCGAAAGTGATTGTCTATGGACTGAGTCGAGACAATACAACAAATCGGTTCACACTTTGTATGATTGTCTATGGATACTAGATCGAGATAATAAAACAACGAAGTGTGTTTACTTGATACAAAGGTTCGGACCTAACCAAACTCAATAGGATACACGTATCAAGTAAATAGGAATTAATGTTTGTGCAATTTACTTTAATTATAATAATAACAATTATAATGAGGAAATATAAAGTAAATGACACAGCAATATTTTGTTAACGAGGAAACCGCAAATTCAGAAAAACCCCGGGACCTAGTCCAGAATTAAATACTCTCAGAATTAAGCCACTATACAAAATAAGACAACTTCGTACAGTTGAGACCAAGAAACTAAACCTATAGTTCACCTAGTTCCCTCAGTATTCCCACTCATCCAACCTGTAAACAAATCGCGTACTTGGACCAATTCCTTTGGTTCGTATTCCAAACAGTAAAGGAACAATAAATATGTTTGGTATCAACTCTCTTCAACCAAGTGATACGAGTTGCGCAAAGGTTCCCTTGTTTATCTTAACATAAACTCATTTTCCAGGTTCCAAGATCTATCATACGTTAAATCACGCATAGGCAATCACTATGATTAAGCCAACAACACTCTTCAACCAAGTGATATGTGTTATGCCGATCTTCCTCAATTAATCAATCCAATCTACCACAAGGATAAACCGAATATTAATTGGATCCTATTTTTCCCAAACAAGTATTGTGCACACCAAAGATTATAAAAACAACCAAGTAAGAAATCTTCAATATCTTTTTTGTCTTCAAATCTTCTTAGATCTTCAATAAACATCTGCACACAATCACTTGAATCTCTTGTGATTAATCATGCACAGAGCGGAGTCTGTTAACAATGGATTATCACAAGGTCGTCTTTAGATCTAACAACAGTCTAAATATCCCTGTCGAAACCTTGAACTAGTTTGAATGAATCTTATATCAGAAGAGAAGATTCTCAAGCATAAACAAACTAGGTGCAATCAAGATTCAACCTCCGTTAGTCAATCAAATCAGTATGAAAACTAAAGATAAACCGCAATATCTAGTTTCCCACCAACGGGTTGCGCTAGAGATTCTCAATCCCAAAGAAGACTTTAAACTGAGTGGACATAATAGATTTCACCTAATTAGATTATTGTCCTCTCCGATAGGCGCCTCACCAGTAACAAAGACAAAAGAGAAAGTCTATGTCACGCAGGATTAGTTTGCTAGAAATGCAAAATCAAAATATTTATAGACAAGGAAGTTTGGACACCAAGGAATTTCCAAAACCGAAAATATACTCAAGATATTTTTCCATAATTACCCAAATTCGGTTTTCAAATTCCTGTGAATGCACTGTCCAAAAATATGATCGAAATCTCCTTGAAAAATCTTTAATTAGAAAATGCACATTACTAATTCTTATTTTCCAGATATAATTAAAAACCCTTAATTAAAAAGATTCTTAACTTATTTAAATTCGATCTTGGGATTTACTTCCTTCTTAGCCGTTAAGGAATATCTTTGAACAAAATAGAATAAGCATTAATGCACCGTGTTCAAATAGTGATGACATCTTACTCTTGCAAGTCTTTACCATGATTGCTCACTTGAAACCGAATTACCACACTTCCAAACAAGTTTATAATTGGTTCATCTGAATTTCAAGAACTATGTGATTGATCAAGTTTCACTCAAACACAATTCATGGGTTTCCATGTGAGTACTGTGAACAGTTACACTATCTTACCAAAGAAACGGTTGACTAGGTACTAGGATCGGTTCCCACATATATATGGTATCTAACTTGTATGCACTGCACATGTCCATATGATCGGTTCCCCCTTCCTAAAACTTTGCCGCACATGTTCATAAGATTGGTTCCCCTTTCTTCCATAAACCTTGTTGGACACATACAAGGATCGGTTCCCCCTTGTGATGCACTTCACCTCTTATTAGGATCGGTTCCCCTCTTCTAAGTAATAAGTTCAGACATACACAACCCGATCATACCTCAGGTGATTACTTAAGATTGGTTTTACTAATAAAAGTTATACCAATACAAAAGTCAGGCCTTATGTGAACAGTTTTACCAAGAACACACACAAGTTATGAACGGTTATACACATCACACATATTGGTCGTTCATAAGATATGCAATGAATAACAACCCCAATAACGTCTGGCGATTTCCCTTTCGGTTCACAACATGTATCATGAACTTACTTCCTTAGAACACATGTAAACATTGTTCCCTAGGATGAAATCCTCACCTCATACCCATACATAATCACAATAGCATTCATATGATTATGTCAATGTCTTATATACAAAGTTTAATGGTTAAGAAAGAAACTTCATATTGTATTACTTAATATTACGTTTATCTAGAGTGTTCATGCTTCACAGTTTTATGTTTTCAATATGCACGACTTGAAAGATACGATAGGGAATGAAACTGTTCAAGTCAAATATCACTAACCTCAAGTGGAAGGATGATGTTGTCGTTTTAGCTCCATCTTCTTCTTCACATCTTCAAGTCTTCGCAATACTTGTAATGTCACACCCTATTACTTTCAAGCTAACCTATACGAAGTTGACTCTAGTACATATAAATCAAGCGACTCTTAAATGAGTTTTGCTTTACTAAAATATGACAACCAAACTTGACATACCAACGCTTGGTGGTTTCTAACCAAGCAATGCTCTAACAGTGTGGAAGGAGAATAGTCCCACATTCCTTGTTTAATTTAACCTTAATTAACTTAAATATAATATGGAAGGGCCACCCCACTTGTTAGATATTCGGGTTGGACCCGATTATGGTCGCCCATATTGTATGTGGCAAGCCCGGTAGGGTTCCTTATTCCTTAGGGTTTGGAACCTATATAAATATCTCTAGCATATGTGTAAAGGGTTATGTGATTCCCCACCTATATCACACATAATTTTATCATTAGAAAAGTGGTAACTCTAACCCTAAAAAGAGAGTTATCATAAGGAGAAAAGGTTTAAAGTTCTTAGCATGTGAATCAAGTTTGTGCTCATCTTTGGAGATTGTAGTACCTTCTGATCATCGATTTGAAACGTTGTTGTTGTTGTTGCTGCTGCTTGTTCTTGTTAATCGGATCTCAAGTTCAAGGTACGAACCGATAACCGCTTCCGCTTAATCGTATGATCTCTGACATTGGTATAACTTGCTTTGGTTTCTTGTAAGTTGCTGATAACATGATAGTATCATGATTAGGGTTCTTGTTGTGTATTTTTTTTGGGTTAAAAACCAGTAATGGATGTATAAATATTTCGGATCTTGATGAGGGTGTTTTGTTTTGAAATATTTAATTGGGTATGTTCATTATTGATTCAAATCATCTCCTGGAAATTTTTGTATCGTTTGAACGTGTGGTTTGAAAGATATTGCAAAAACCCTAGTTGTATACCATGTTTGTGAGAAGTGGTTTGATGATTGTTTTGATGTATATATGTCGATCCCTGTTAATTAAAATTAATATAGATAGATAGTGCTCTATGAGAGATTTCTTTTGACATATTATTTGCTTGAATCGGAGATCGTATGAGTGAGATATTGTCTCCCAATGTTTGTCATGCGCGTCTGTACGCTGCTGAAATTTGGAGAAGACGATGAACATTAACCGAGTCAAATCAGAGAGTCAATCGAGTCCAGACCGGCGGATCAACTCGCTGTCTAGCTCAGTAGGTCAGCTCGCAGTTCATAGTTCGGTTCCGTTCACTATTCGACTCGGTTCTCTTTCCTAACAAACGGTTCGGTTCGGTTCGCGGTTCAGACCGGGTTATTCGTTTTTTCATTTGTTTCTCCATTTGTGGTTGTTGGATCAACCCCAATTTTGGAACCCTAAGGTTTTTCGACGCTCCGAATTCAATAAAACTATATTCATAACCTAATTAGATTCATATGATAGAGTTTCTTTGAAATTATATGGTTAATCGCTTTATCCATGATAACATGTGAATGGTTTACATTATGATTGTCTAGTTTCTATAATATACAACATGTATGGTACTGGATTGAATTCATTTCTTACTGAATTATATGTCTAGATAACATGTTGATCGATTATAGAATCATCTTGGTTTGATAACATGTTTGATTGAATTATTATTTTGATTGAATAACCTGTTAAAACAATTGAGTGGGAGGTTGTTTGGTTGAGTTTGTTTAATTCCCAAAAACCATTAACTTGTGCATATATTAAATATATGTAAAAAATATTACTTGTGGCGCGAGAGATGATTAGGATTTTAAAGATTTTTCGATCTTGCCACTTGTAATGTTGTTTTGCTATTTATTTAGATTAATGCTGCAAAGTTATTTTTTGAATATGTGTATAGTGCCATAAGTTTAATATCTTTTTCTTATTTTTCTCATGCTATGTTAGATTAAATGGCTTCCAAGAACATCATTGATGATTGGAACAAGGGTCAAAAACTTGATGGCGATAACTATAATATCTGGCGCCGAAAGATCGTTTTTCTCTTGAATGATGATGGACTGCATCAAATAACTGAGCATGTGATGCCTCGGACTGAGGAGGGTACGATGGTTCAACACCTTCACAGCCTCAAGGCTTACCAGGAATGGATTAAGAAGGATCGCAGTGCTCATCATATGATCCTAAGCTCAATGCACAATGATCTCATTGGGGAGTTTGAGAACCACCAGTTTGCTCATGACATGCTAGAGGCAGTCAGGCAGAAACTTGGAGTTACCTCCTGGAAAGAAGGCTTAGGACGGTCGTCATGGTCATGGATTCTCTAAATACTGGATAATTTTTTATTCAGCAGTGTTGAAGAAGAAAACCTTTCCGACCAAAAAGGAAAAAATTCATATTGTTCCTGGATGTTCTTTATGCTATAGTCGGCATTGTATTATATAAATACAATGCCGATTGTAAGTTCGTCGTCGCACTTAAAATTTTATTCAATGTCGGATGTACTGACGTCGGCATGCTTAGAACTTTGTATAATGCCGACTAAATTAAAATTAAAAAACCATACTACCCGGTGCATACGCACCGGAAGTGTCTAATGGTTTGTGAACGATAGACGTAACATTTCTCCATAAAACACATTTAGTGCGAAACAGTCATGTAAAAAATACGCTCCATTTGTCATCACAAAATAGATGTCGCGTGAAAATTACATTTAACAAATTAGTGTTTTGTAATATAATTATTTGGTAGCCGCCATGATCTTCTCATTTGTATTCTCTTTCTGCTTGTAGTTTTTTTTTTCTCTTCTTCTTCTTTGGAAGCATTTGGGATGTCTCATGTCTGCAGTCACTTTAGGTATGTAGCGATTCTGATTATATTTAATATTTGCTTGAAGAATTTTCACCGACAGGAGTTGTTGTATATCTATCTCTTTATATATATCTTTTATTATAGTTTTCAAACCTTCCCTTGATGTCGTTAGTGTCAGTACCAAATATAACCGCCCATGAAAGGAATCATGTTGTGGGCAAATAAATTCCAATTCTGTATGGTTTGACCTTGGCTCTTGTTGATTGACATAGCATAGAAAACTGTAACTGGGAATTTCCTTCTTGTTAATACGAAAGGAAAGTTAGCCTCACCGAGAGACATTATTAACCTTCGATATACACTGGTGATCCTATGTAGTTCCGTGCAACAACTCTATTACCAATTTGATTTGCAATTCACCGCGTTCCATTGCAAACATTGATGCTCTGATTTATGTATAGTAGTAACAAAATTGGGACTCCATTTTGTTATTGTAACCAATGGTTCAGTATTCTGGAAATTGCAGGGAGTTCAGCAATTCGGTATGATACAAAACATCCTCATCTTGAATGGATCCAGGTTAATGCTATTTGAACTCAAGAGAGTATGGTACCATTAGTTGGTGCCTGTATGCACCTTTCACTTAAATAATCTATATCTCCATATCAATTGATTAAGCAGGAATATATGACAGTCAACACCTTTTCCATCCAATCTACATCTGGTAATATTAGGTAATGATCTGGTATCTTGAACCATGATGGCTCTTCCATTTTGGTAAGTGCAATTTCCGGTAGTTCCATTTCCGAGATCTAGTATCCGTTTACCGAATTCTTTATTCGTTTTCATTGGAGCCGTTACTCTAAAGTCAGTCGCATTTTCATTTAGTTTTAAGATTTGAAATGACTCCACATATATGACCAATTTACTCTTGAACCATGCTTCCTGGTTCCTTCGGGAACCATTGTTAATATCTTCCAAAAATATCCACTAAACAATATAGCTTTTCCTTCAAATATCTCTATCGGTGTACCCGTAAGATCTTCAAATGTCATATCCAATGATTCAAAGACATGGTTTACCCCTACACATGTATGCCTCCAAATGCCTTCGGTATTTGACATTGACAACATGAGTTCTCATCACGTTTTAGAACCCCAACACATTTCTTTGTTCAATGTTCAGTCCCCTATGCACCCGTAAATAATCTTCAGCAAGCGGAGTTTTGTTGTAAAGAAGCTTTGAGAATTTTTCTAACTTGGTGCGTACGCACTAGATATTCGTGTCTCAGGGTTTGATCAATATCCGTGTAGAGAGTTACCCAAATCATTCCTGATGTCTATAGGATTTTTATTATTATTATTATTTTTCTGCGGCTGTTCCATCCTCTTATTTGGTAAGACGCCTAGATCCTCTTATCATCAGTATAGACCCAATGATGAACTGTGTGATAATCCAAAAATACACCAAAACAAACCTCTTCAGTACATGAAGATTCTTATAATACATGCTTGAAAAAATCAATAAAATGATCTATTATGGGTGTGCCTTTCTTGTTAATCCATATGTCTTGAGAGAATATGAGGAATGTAAGAATCTTTGAAGGCACGAAGAAGTCTGCTAGCTCAATAAATTTGATTATACATAATAAACTTATGGTTATTTTTTGTGCAGCCGGAAATTCAAGAGATCAAACACTGGACTTGTTGATGTTGTATTCAACTGGGATGCCATTTTAAATTGATGTCTTTTCTGTACGACTTTTGTCTTTCATCTTATCCTCCTTTTTTTTTCCTTCGTTTTGATAGGTAAATAAGGGATTTTTCGTTTTTCCAAATACTATTCTTGAGTAAAATGGATCAAGGGTCCCTATCTAAGGATATTGTGGTTTTTCATTTATGTACACTGGTTACTTCTCAACACCACATCCTTTTATATTTGTATCTTTATCGCCTGAAATTCAAATTCTTGATTCATAGTCAGGAATCCAATGAAGATATCCGATATTTTGTTTCACTTGGAAACAACATTCATCCTCTTCCCTATTGTTAGGTATATGACTAAATCCGTAACTAATCGTTTATATCTTAAGAAGAAATTACATACTCTTAAAATGCATGAAGGAACGTCTATTATAAATCATATTGATGATTATAATAAAATTCTCTTGGATTTGGCAAATATTGATGTCAAAATTGAAGATGAAGACCAAGCTTTGGGTTTGCTTTGTTCCTTACCACCATCTTATGAAAATTTTGTTGATACCGTAATGTATGGAAAAAATACAATTTCCATGGAAGACGTTAAAGCGGCTTTGAACTCTAAGGAGTTAAAGAAGACGGGTATCGAGCGGTAAAGATAATTCGGGAGATGGGTTGTTCGTTAGAGGAAGAGGAAACCAAAAGGGCGGATTTGATAGGAGTAGATCAAAGTCAAGGTCTAAATCAAAATCCGGTAAATTCTATTGCTTTCATTGTAAGGAAAAGGGGCATTTCAAGAAGGATTGTCCAAAATTGAAGACTATCGAGAAGAATACCAACCAAGGCACCGCAGCAAATGTTGAAGCAGAAAGTGATGATGGAGCGGTTCTCACGGTTCATACCAAAGCTCGGAGAACGGGTGGATTCTTGATTAAGGGGTGTACCTTTCACATGTGTCCTCATAAAGAGTGGTTTACTACTTATCAAGCTAGAGAAGGTGGTAAAGTTCTTATGGGAAACAATGTCACTTGTAAAGTGGTGGGTGTAGGTACAATTCAAATTAAGATGTATGACGGTATGGTGAGGACTTTAACTAAGGTTAGGCATGTTCGGACTGAGAAGAAATCTTATTTCTTTGGGTACGCTTGATTCAAATGGTTGCAAGTATCAAGGTGAAGGTGGAGTTATTAGGTGTCTCAAGAGGAAGTCTTACAATTATGAAGGGCGAGAGAATTAATGGTCTTTATCTGTTTGCAAAGGTACTACTTGTGACGGGTGATGCGGCGGTATGTTCTTCAAGTTCGATGATGATACTACCAAGTTGTGGCATATGCGGCTAGGGCATATGAGCGAGAGGGGTTAGGCTGTTTTGAGCAAGCGGGGATTGCTTTGTGGTCATAAAACAGGCAAGCTTGATTTGTGAACATTGTGTCTTTGGAAGCGGTGTAGAGTCAAGTTTAGTACACTATTCATAACACCAAAGGTATTCGGATTATATTCATTCGATCTTTGGGGTCCTTCTCGGGTCGATTCACATGGTGGTGGTAGATATATGCTGAGCGTTCATTGATGATTTCTCAAGGAAAGTATGGGTATTCATACTTAAACACAAAGATGAAACTTTTGTCAAGTTCAAGCAATGGAAGACTATGGTTGAGAAGCAAACTAGGAAGACTAATCAAGTGCTTGAGGACGAGACAATGGTTTGGAATTTTGTGGGGGTGAGTTCAACGAGTTCTGAAAGGATCAAGGGATTGTGAGACACCGCACAGTCAAAAAAACACCACAGCAAAATGGTGTTGCAGAAAGGATGAACAGAACCATAATGGAGAAGGCACGGTGCATGCTCTCCAATGCCGAGGTTACAAAGCAGTTTTTGGCGGAAGCGACAAACACATCAGCTTATTTAGTGAACAGAGATCTCCATCGATTGCCATTGAGTGCAAGACTCCAAATGAAGTTTGACGGGTTCGCATGCTAACTATGAAGACTTAAAGATATTCGGATGTCCACCTATGCTCATGTGAATGAGGGGAAGCTAGAGCCTAGAGCAAAAAGAAGTGTATATTTCTTGGGTATGCAAAGGCGTGAAAGGCTACGAGGTTATGGTGTCCAGCGAGAAAGATCAAACAAGTTTCTTATCAGCAGAGATGTGAAATTTGATGAGCAATCGATGTTGAAGCCAAAGAATGAAGAACTAGATGGAGAAGCTGAAGAGGGTGTTAGTGATAAGGTGGAGCTTGGTGACAAGGTGGAACTTGAGGTGCAAGTTCAAAGGAAGCAATAAGGCTGTTGTTTCGATGATGATGATGATCAAGATATTGTGCAAGAACACCCCGGAAGAAGAAGCACAAGGTCATCGGTACAATCTTGCAAGAGACAGAGAGAGGAGGAAGTTAGAGCACCTCAAAGATACGGCCATGCTGATTTGGTTGCATATGCATTTGCGTGGGTGAGAGCATAGATAGGGATGATCCAACAACCTATGAAGAAGCAATCGGTGGTGAAGAATCGGCGAGAATGGGAGCATCCGCAATTGAAGAAATTGAGTCTCTTGACAAGAATGGGACTTGGGAGATAGTAGCAAGACCAAAAGGTGAGAAGATTGTTGGAAGCAAATGGGTCTTCAGAAGAAACAAGGCACTTGAGATGGTGAAGGAACAAGGTACAAGGCAAGGCTTGTGGCAAAGGGGTTTACATTTAAAGAGAAGGCATTGACTACAATGAGGTATTCTCTCTGTTGTTAAACATAGTTCTATTAGAACATTGCTTGCTATAGTTGCTTTGAAAGATCTAGAATTAGAACAACTAGATGTTAAGACAGCTTTCCTTCGGTGATTTGGAAGAGCGTATTTATATGCAACAACCAAAGGGGTTTGAAGTTCACGGCAAAGAAGACCATGTATGTTTGTTGAAGAAATCTTTGTATGGTTTGAAGCAATCTCAAAGCGGTGGTATAAACGTTTTGACACGTTTATGGTGGCAAATGGCTATGACGAGGAGTAAGTATGATAGTTGTGTATATCACGAGGAACTCCAAGATGGTTCATTTGTGTATTTACTCTTGTATGTTGATGATATGTTGATTGCTTGCAAATACATGTCGAGATACTGAAAGCTAAGCAAAACGGAGTTGAGTAGTGAGTTTGAGATGAAGGATTTGGGTGCAAAAAAAGAAGATATTGGGCATGGAGATTCATAGAAACCGAGCTGAAGGCAAGTTGCATTTGTCCAGAAGGCTTACATCGAAGGTGTTGGAGCGGTTTGGTATGAAAGATGCAAAACCGGTAAGTACTCCTTTGGCGAGCTCATTTTAAACTTTCTGAAAGCAATCACCTCAAGCTGCAGATGAGGCGAGTATATGTCTCGAGTTCCATATGCAAGCGCGATTGGTAGCATCATGTATGCTATGGTTTGTACAAGGCCGGATATCGCACACTTTGTGAGTGTGGTAAGTAGATACATGGGAAGTCCGGAAGGCTCATTGGCAAGCTGTAAAGTGGATTACGAAGTATCTAAGGAAGTACGAGATGTTGGTTTAGTGTTTGATAAACACTATGGTGATTCGACAAATGTTGTAGGTTATGTTGATTCGATTATGCGAGGTGATCTTGATAGAAGAAGGTCATTGACGGAGTTATACTTTTACATTGTGTGGTAGTACTATCGGTTGGAGGTCGGTTTTGCAAAGCACGGTTGCATTGTCTACAAGCTGAGGCGAGTACATGGCAGCCGCGGAAGCGATGAAGGAAGGTATATGGTTGATGGGTTTGGTTGGTGATTTGGGTTTCAAGCAAGAGAATGCAACTTTGTTCTGTGATAGTCAAAGTGCCATTCACTTGACCAAGAACAGATGTATCATGAGAGAACGAAGCACATCGATGTCGGTATCATTTTATCAGAACTTAATCTCGCAAGTGGTTAAGAAATGTTTGCCTGTGCATTTTAAAAAACAATCAAAAACTCACAAAATTAATTTAATTAGGGAATCAAGCTGTACCCGAATATGGAATCTCAATTGACCATAACAGGCTCCAAATATGTCGCTGGGTGATGCGAGTAAAAAATAACTCACTTGAAAATGGGTTTCTGGATTTACATTCCTGTACTGTGATCATGAATACTTGAGTTTCTCTTGCGATTAATTGAATTTGTCCAACCGATTTTTTCTGAACATGAAAATAAGTTGCAAACTAAACACTTATCTTCCCTAAATACCGAGGGAAACTTGAAAAAAAAAAAATTGTTCCAAAGAGACGTATTTCAAAAGACATCCCTCTAAACCTTTCTCTCACTTTCTAGTTTTGATATTTTCTTAGAAGCTTTTTGGCTTACGCTGAAGCAACGCCACTATTGACAACCTTTTTTATGATCATGTTAATTGAAGAAAGGTCATGTATCTTTTCGTCGGCGGAAATGTTCAAAAGTTATTTTTTATTTTCGGAAAGGTTTCTATGTGAGTACTAAAGATCTGAACCGGCATGTGTTAGTTGGGAAGAGTTCTATGCACTGACATGGATATGACATGGAAAGGTAGTGTTGATGTGGCTTCACCAAATGCAAGAACGATTATAGTATCGACATGTGGCACTTTTGAGGTCTCTTATTATAAAGAAAGATAACTTGTAGTAATATGGATCAACCTTGACGACTATAAAGAAGTCTTCATTTTATATAAACTAAAACATGCCGACTGTAACATTCTTAGTACATTGAGATGCACTCAACATTTAATTAGAGCATACAAACCTTAAAAACTTAACCCTAAACATTTGGGACTGAGATAGTATCTTTTTATAGTACATTACTTTTTAGGAGAGGTACGTAGCTTCATATTACCATCGCAACATGGATATGTGCATGGTAGAAGGTTGATTTTAGAAACTTCATCTTCATACGGATCTAGGAGCTCATCTATCCAATAAAAAAACCCATAGCAGGTGCATTTTGAACGAAAAATGGGTTATTTGTCCAAATATTTTTAAAACATGGTTCTAATGGATGAGTAAAAATTATTATGGGTGAAATGGACACCAAAAAAATAGCAAGGGTGAAACTAGATTCATCATGGCTTAAACTTAAAAAATAACGAGCATGAAACTGGATGCATCCTGATGTAAATTAAAAATAAGAAAGAGTATTTGAAAATTGATAGGATGAAACTGTTTACATCTTGGTTATTTTTACATTTTTGTCCATTTAAACAGTATCAAAATTTAGATGTCTTTTTCACCCAGGAATTGTTGATTTTGGTCTTTTTAACCAATTTTGTGCATTTTGAAGCATACAGTTAATATACATCTCCTACTGTATCTTTCATAAGAAATGAGAACCCCTTACAACCATCAATGGTGCATTTGCTGCCTTTAAAGGGACAATCATTTGCAAAATGACCACTTAGTGTACAAAGACTACAAGTATTTGGTTGTGTTTCACTTGAACCTTCCATTCTTTATGCATGGTTGAAGATGAAGTTGAAATTTCTTTTATGATAACAACACATTTAATGTCTTGATTTGAAAATTCTATCCGTTGAGCATTCAATGGGTTGTACTTTGCACTTAAAGTAATATTTTTATACTACTAACATGTAATAGTAATAAGTCGTCAAGGTCGAGCATTTAAAACCATGCCGAATACCTAGCCCTGACACTGTAAAAGAGAGAGCCTGGGACCGTCGGCAAGGTCGAGCATTTCAAACCATTCCGACCTAATACAGCTCTAATATGTTATAAATAGAAAAAAGACTAATCTTCTAAAGCAAATGAAACTAAAAATTAACATAGGTTTAAGAGTTACTAACAAGTCTAAAACCACAATCTACGAGTTCAAAACATAATATTAGAAACACAAAAACACAAAAATATCAAACAAAGTTTCATGGATCCTTCTCATTGTTGTTATCTTCATCCACATCACTATCTTTTTCACCATCACCAGCTTTTTTCACCAGAATTTTCTCCATCACTAGCTTTTTCACCAGCATCAACTTTTGTTTTTCCCTTTATTTGACCTATGTAGTCACCAGCCTCATTGTAATAGGGGTTCACTCAAGAAAAAGCAGATGCCTTGAAAAAAGTTCTTGGATCAAATTCCTCTTCTTCTTCCTCTGATGATGTGCATTCAAAATAGTTAAGGGCATTGCTAGGACTATTCATAAACCTTAGAAATTCTTCAGGATCTTTCTTACCCATCAGAAGTAACTTTCTTACATGGCACTTCTCTTAAGTTTCATCACAAGGATCTTCTAAAGGAGGATAAATCTTGTCAATCCATTCAAGTATCTCTGCTGCATTGTTAAGACAAGGGTTATCTTCTATGTTTTCCTCTGGGAACCTAAAAAATACACAAATAAAAGATATGAAAATTTGACACATTGAAACATGGTTCTAGTCACCTAGTCGGCATGGTCGATAATTTAGAAAAATGATGACTAATACTTAGTCGACATAGTTGTATTCATCTAGAATGTCGACTAATATAAAGTCGGCAGGGTCCTATTCATATAAGATGCCGACTATTAACAAAATTGAACTCAAGAACATCAAGTTTATGTGGCATAAATTCGTGACTGTACAAGTCTACGAAGATGACGACTAAAGAAAAGTCGGAAGGGTCCTATTCATATAAGATTCCTACTATTAACAAAATTAAACTCAGGAAAATCATGTTTTTTGACATAAAGTCGTGACGGAACAAATCTAAGAAGATGAAGAATAAAGAAAAGTCGGCATGGTTGGCTATTGATAACCCTGCCGGCCTTGGTTAATGTTTCACAATAGCCATGAAATTATGAAAAGTCAGCATGTTATTCATTTTACGACCCTGCCGACTACAACTTACATCCTAAGTCCGGCATCTATTTTTTTTTGAAAACCCTGCCGACTAAAGACCCTGAAAATGATCATTTTCGATTTCTAACCTAATATAACAATCAAAACACACAACACAATAATGGGTTTGAGTTTAGACATCACTTGCAGTTTTATTTTCGCCGGTAGAGGGTTCTTTTCAACATGCTCAGGGATTGGATATTTGTTGGGTTCATGGATTTCACTGGCTCCAACTTTTCGCTTACCTTTTTCCTATGATTTGGATCTTTTGATATTACCTATTGAATCTGTATTATTTCTTGATCGTTTAGAATCATCCATTTTTGTGGAAAATCAAAGTTAAAATTTTCGGTTGATGGAAGAAATGGAAGAAGATGAAGGGGAAGAGCAGAGAGATTAGACAAAAAAAATTAGGAAAGATTAAGAGTTTTTAAGTTTTTAATTTTAGGGTTTAGTTTTTAAATTTAATTAGAGAAGAGTGTATTAAAGTAAACTCACCCATTTTAACACCTCCTTAGCAAGGAAACTAGGTCCATTTAAATTTGGGTAGAATCCAATTAATTTGGGTATACCCCACTCTAGCCAGGTAATAACAATGTTGAAAATTCGTCACATAACCTCTTCTTCTTTAAAAAAAATCTTTTTTTTATCGTTTGTGGTAGGCCTTAAATAATTTTTCCCTCAATATAGCCAGGTTAAAAAGATAGTTGACAGAAACACATCGATGATATCATTGAGAATATAATTAGAATACCGTTACCACGGTGGGAAGGGCCGACCGAAAGAAAACGAAACTCTGCTACAATGAGACTGTTAATAAAAACGAAAGCACAAAATTGTTTAAAAAGACCAAAATCAATAATTCCTGGTTGAAAAAGACATCTATATTTTGATACTATTTCAATGGACAAAAATATAAAAATAGTCAGGATGTAACCAGTTTCATCATACCCATTTTCAAATACCTTTTCTTATTTTTAATTTACAGTAAAACTTCGATAAATTAATAGCTTTGGGACCGAAGAAAATTATTATTTTAGCGAAGTTATTAATTTATCGAGTTAAAATTTAGCATGTATAAGCCTAGTTGGGACCAGAGTATTTTATTATTTTAGCGAAGTAATTAATTTATCGAAGATTAATTTATCGAAGTTCTACTGTACATCAGGATGAATCCAGTTTCATCCTTGCTATTTTTTTTTGTCCATTTTAACCATAAAAATTTTTACTCTTCCATTAGGATCATGTCTTAAAAATATTTGGAAGTATAAGAAACAAAAATATAAGCAAATCTGATCATCAACATAATAAACGGCTAAATAAGATGCAAAATAGTGTTTACCATGAAAAGCCCAAATTCGACATATCACGGTACCGACAACAGCGCCACTATCCTCAGCCATGTTAATATTTGTTTAATCAAAAAAGACTAACAAACAGACCCCAAAAACTCCCCCAAAACTGGGGTGACACAAATATTTGTGGGGCCTACACCTTTAATGGGACCCCTGCAAGTTCCCAGCGGGAAGGGCCCACCGTTTCCACTCACATGGTGGTTTTAGCTCGTTTTTTTTGTGCGGTACGTCTAGAATTGATGTTGTTTAATTTACTCGTTGTTAAAGAACAAGAGTGTGTGCGCGTGCATATGCACGTGCTGAGATCGATGTTTAAGAAACGATCTAGAAAGTGGGAGTCCACTAATTCACGTACAGCCTGTTACATCGTAATAGTTAGATTGCTACTTTAACAAGCATCAAAAGCATCAAATTCGATGTCCAGGCTATACCACGTACTGCAAAGCGGCATGCATATGTAACAGGTGGTTAAAAAATGTGCTTATTAGTTATTACATTTAAAAAAAGAAAAGAAAAAAGCAAACGAGCCATAAACTTTTGATTGTTATATTAGGTGGTTTCACTTTCTCTCTCACCATTCTTAGCTGGTTGCGAATTTGATTTTGCCATATTCAATAGGTTACTGATGTGATTAAAGTTGTTATTGGTGATTTTATTACTTCAATTCATAACATGGGTATGTCGTAATTAAGATGATTTCATGATTTCTTTGAAATTAGGGTTCATCCTAAAATTGGGGTTTTTCAATAATCTTGTTAGAAATCTCAAATATATATATAAATATTGGGAACATGTGTGTCTGATTTTTCTGGGATTGGAATTGATTTTTTTTTTTTTGATTGATTATTGAATGTTGAAAGAGTTGTGATTGAGTACAAATTGTTGAGCTTGAAGAATCTTAGAAGAAGAAGGAGAAGATTTTTTTTATGTAACACCAAATTAATTTTATAAATTGGGTTTAGTTCTTTTAAATCCGTTTTTTCTTAAAAATAAGGGTTTAATCCATGAATAAATTTGATTAATTTTGGTCATGGTGGTGAAATGCAGGGGGTCGAATATGGGTAACCCATATCCGAAATTTCATCATCTTCACCCGTTTTTTGCAACTGTAACTTTTAAATTTCAATTTCTGCTACCGTGCTTATCGAACTTGCCATGATATGATCGTGAAATTGAAGATGAATTCGAGGGTTAACTCGGGTAACTATGGTGATAATGAATTGCAGTTGACGAAGAAACGGAAGATGGTTTTAGGTTAGGGTTGAGTCGTTAACAGTGTGATGGTTTTTCATTATCAGAAGTAGGAATTAAAGTGTTAGCACATCTCATCAATTACTCACAGAAGACTCTCCACAAATAAAGGAAGTTGTTCAAGGAACCAAAACTCAGTCTAGTCGTCAACAAAGATCTCCGACGAATAACTAGGATCTTCCATGTATATCTTTTTACGGTTTCTGACTTTTTTAATCTCTTCCCATATAAATAATATCTCAATATCTCCACGGTTCTTTGGAAGATTTTCAACCCAAAATATAACTTCTAGCTTGGTATCAGAGCTATAAGATTAAGGTCTTTCAATCAGACAATGATCTTGAGTACAAGAAATTCACTTCATATCTTAATAATTTAGGTATCCAACATATATTTTCTTGCCCTCATACCTCAGCTCAAAATGTCCTAGCAGAGCGTCACATTAGGCATGTTACTGAAAGTGGTCTTGCTCTTCTGTTTCATGCTCATCTTCCAAAGGAGTTTTGGTCCGAAGCATTTACTACTGCTTGTTTTCTTATTAACAGAATTCCAAAATCTGCTACTGAAACTAAAACTCCTCTTGAACTGCTTTATAATACCCAACCTGATTACAACTTCTTACGTGTTTTTGGGTGTCTAGCTTATCCCTGCCTTCGTCCATACAATTCAAACAAACTTGAACCACGGTCTTTTCCTTGTATATTTCTTGGGTACAGTTCTGCACACAAAGGTTATATCTGTCTTCATCAGCCTACAAATCGATAGTACATCTCGCGGCATGTGAGATTCGAAGAAAGCACGTTCTCATTCTCTCCTCCTCAACAGCCGTCTCCTGAGATTTGTCAGCAAACTCAATTTACAAGTACGGACTTACTTGGGTCGTCAGTTTTCAGACCACAACATGGGCCTCTTCTACAATATCAACCTGTGCAGCCTGTTATGTTACAGCACGCCTCACCAGCGTTAACTACTGATCACTCTCCTTTTCATTCATCTGGTGCCGCAGCTGGGGTATCTTCACCTGCACCATTTTCTCCAACGGCCCTTACTGAAGTACCGTCACCTCATGACTCTCAGCAATCTCATGTACCAGGTCATACTATGATTACACGGGGTAAGGATGGCATCACAAAACCCGTACAGAAACTGACTCTCATGGCAACCAAACATCCAATGCCAGATGAGGACTTCATGGAACCAACGTGTTTCTATAAAGCCTCCAAGATTCCAAAGTGGAGAGATGCAATGGATGTACAGATAAATGCATTGATACGTAATGGCACATACTCACTTGTTAAATATGAAGATGGAATGAATGTAGTTGGTTCGAAGTGGGTTTTTCGTGTTAAACATAATCCTGATGGAACTGTTGATCGTTGCAAACCTCTTCTAGTGGCCAAAGGGTTCAACCAGCAAGAAGGCATTGACTATGGTGAAACATTTTATCCAGTTATCAAACCATGTACAATACGGTTGGTTCTCTCGATCGCAGTTATGAACCATTGGACATTGCGACATTTGGATGTTGAGAACGCGTTTCTACATGGTGTTTTAGAAGAATATGTGTACATGAAGCAACCCCCTGGCTATGTTGATCCAAATTATCCAAATCACGTCTGCAAACTTCACAAATCTTTGTACGGACTAAAGCAAGCCCCCCGCGCTTGGTTTTCCAAACTCAGCAGTCATCTAATCCAACTGGGGTTCACGGCTTCCATAGCAGACTCGTCTTTGTTTTTGAAGCAATCTTTCGTCTCTACCACATATGTTCTAATTTATGTCGATGACATAATCGTCACAGGTTCGGACCCTAAACTTATTGATAAACTAGTTGCTGATCTGGGCGCTGCTTTTGCAGTCAAGGACATGGGTGCATTATCTTACTTCTTGGGGGTAGAGGTGCTTCACCAAGGAGATAATGTAGTGCTTTCCCAAAGGAAATACATTGCTGATTTACTGAGGCGCACTAATCTTGATGGAATTAAACCGGTTTCAACACCTTTAGCGGTCAATTCAAACATTCGTAAGCATGGAAGTGAAAAGTTTTTGGATGATACTCTATACAGAAGTGTTTTAGGCGCGTTACAATATCTTCATATCACCCGCCCTGATATTTATGTGGCTTTCAGTATATGCACGAGCCGTATATAGAGCACTGGGAGTTGGTGAAACGCATATTGAGATATCTAAAATACACAATTGATTATGGGTCGTTTTTCAAGCCTAGTAAAGACTATTCTCTTCATGCTTACTCAGACGCTGATTGGGCCGGCAGTTTGGATGATCGTAGATCAACAAGTGGCTATTGCATCTATTTTGGGGGTAATCGGATCTCTTGGAGTGCCAAAAAGTAGAAAACTGTGTCAAAGTCGAGTACTTAAGCAGAGTATCGTGGTGTTGCTATCGCTACTTCAGAACTAATATGGATTCAATCTTTACTTGTAGAATTAGGTGTTCAACTTTCAGCACCTCCCTCTTTATGGTGTGACAACTTGGGTGCGACATATTTAACAGCCAATCCAGTCTTCCATGCTCGCACTAAGCACATAGAAATCGATTACCACTTTGTACGAGAAAGGTTGGCGTGTCGACTACTGCACGTGAAATTCGTGAGTTCCAAAGATCAATTAGCCAATGTGTTTACCAAAGGTTTATCTACACCTAGATTCCAATATATCAGAGACAAATTGAACATTCGTCAACTCCGGTTCAACTTGAGGGAAGGTGTTATCACAGCTCATAAGTTACTCACAGAAGACTCTCCACAAATAAAGGAAGTTGTTCAAGGAACCAAAACTCAGTCTAGTCGTCAACAAAGATCTCCGACGAATAACTAGGATCTTCCATGTATATCTATTTACGGTTTCTGACTTTTGTAATCTCTTCCCATATAAATAATATCTCAATATCTCCACGTTTTTGTGGAATATTTTCTACCCAAAATATAACTTCTAGCTTAAAGATGGGTTTTATGTTGAATTTGCTTATGGAGTCAAATTTTCTGCTGGGTTTGATTTGCGGACGAAGGAAAAGGGGATTGGAGTTAATCATGAACTTCTTCTTTACAACATATTCAGAAACATCTTCATGCTTTGAAGACTGCGATGACGGTGACGACCAATTAGTCGTGCTGCCAAATTCACAATGAGAAGAGAAAAATGAAGAACCAAAAACACACCTTAGTGCAAACATAGATGATTTTTGCTTTGTTTGGTTTTCTTTTGGTTTCGTAGAATTTTCTTTTACAGAGGAACTAAAACCAAAAAAAAAAACTGGCCCTGATTTCAATTTTAAATATTACAAATTAAACGTCAAACAACCCAATATTCTCAGTCTGATGACAAACAAAAAATAGTAGAAAGAAAAAGCAAACTGAGAAAACTTACGAAACCAAGCGGAGACAAACATACCTTGTTCTTCAGAGGCTAGGGTTTGGTCTGTGAAAGCTCCTTATTTCAATCCCAACGGCGATAGCGATGGTATATATACAATTTTTAGCCACCCAACTTACTAGGCAAAAAGGTCTTGTGCATGTTGCTGTGAGCAGCCAGGCAACATGTAGTGCGGTTGTGGGGGCCTTACATGTATGCGGAAAGCGGACATCCTAAATAGAGGCTGGGGGTTGGTCTTGTCTCTTGACTTGGGTGTACAAATACGGATTGACTTGGGACTAATGCTACTTAGCGTTGCAGGAGAACAAGCTGAGCTTGATGCATTATTTGAGGCAGTTAAATGGGAAAAAGACTTGGGAATTAAGCAGATTTATTTTCAACTGGATGCAAAGAGCTGCCAATGGACTAATGGAGACTTGTCTGGATTATCTTGGCAGTAACATACTCTATCATCCATGATCTAGAACCATGTTAAAGTCTTCTTTTAATTATATGTGTTGGTTTATTAGTAGGAAGATTAATAATTAAACCAGCTGATATGCGGCTGGCTAGACATGCTAGAATGAATTTAATCTCAAATCAGTGAAACTCAAACGATTCCAAGATTTATATGTTTCTGATGAAAAGGGATTCCATGGATTGATTTGCTGAAAATGAGCATGGTGTTTTTTTCATATCTAGTTGGCCAGCCACAACTAGTATGAATCAGACTTGGTTATGGATATTCAGATACGTACTAGTTGAGGATTTGATGTTTCGGCAAACAAGTCTATTGGAACAACATACAAAGTTGTTCTGCAAGAGTGTAGTTAGACCAATTATTATCGGTTATTTATGCGATGCAAATGTAATGATGTTGTGTCGGGCTTGAAGAGTGATAGAGAGTGTGCGAGAATTTCTGTGTTCTTCCAAATGTCTTGATATACAGCAATATGTAGTCATGTTTGTGGATTTCTTTGGGTTTCAACTTTCGATTCAAACAGGAATTTCCAATTCGTTTTACAAACCTTTTTGTAACTAAATTGGAGAACCTCTTCGAACAGATTAGATTCGTCGGACCATAATAGTCATTGGAAGAACTTCGGAAATCTTCAAATTGCAGTTGCAGACTCCGAAAAATTCTGCAACTGACTGAAATAAGATCACAAAGTGAATACATTTTCAACAGAATGTAAGAAACTGAAAAGGAAGAACAAGACAAGAATCTTTTGATAACAAAGACAGAACAAGA
Organism: Papaver bracteatum; assembly: GCA_023529315.1. Classification (NCBI taxonomy): domain Eukaryota; kingdom Viridiplantae; phylum Streptophyta; class Magnoliopsida; order Ranunculales; family Papaveraceae; genus Papaver; species Papaver bracteatum. The sequence continues at coordinate 74,900 of JAJJWX010001929.1, forward strand.
TGCAACTAGTTTCAAAGCCTTCTGGTTCTCCATATATACGTTATAACTAAATTACCAGAGACACAAATTAACATATTCTAACTTAACCAATTGATTCAAAAAATCTATGAAAATAGCACATAACAATAACGTTGACTTGTTTTTCTTCTTTTCATTCTAACTATCTTCTTCTTGTTCGTCGCCATGGCTCTCACTCAAGGTTTAAAATAGAGGAAATGCAAAGCGATGTGTTTTATTAGTAAAGCCTTAGTAAAGCACCCCCCTGCAAAATATAAATTAATACTTATAAAGGTATTTAAACTTCCGTACACAACCATAAAATCTATATGAAAACTAAGAAGCAGTCGACATAATAAGAAACTAGGTAACTAGCCAAGAATGTCTGCATCATCTACATCATCCTCTAGAAAGCATCATCATCAGATTCATCTCCGCCCCTCATGGATATATCTTCCTCTTCGTCAGACCATTCATTTCCTCGTCCTCTAATCTGACTTGTATAAGTTGTATTTCCTCTTCCTCTTTTGCTATTCTGTCCTCTCTCCCTCCCAGCAGCTCCAGCTACAGAATCCCTCGTCTTCCTCCTTTTTTGTGTTGGTAGACTACTAGGTTCTCCCTGCTCATCATTTTGAGTTGCAAGATTAATTTCAAGCGACTCAAAGTCTAACTCTGCAAGTTCCATCACAATATCATCATCTTCATCTTCCCACTCATCACTGTTGAGAGTCTCATCATCTCCCGTGCTGTCATCGTCATCCTCATCCTCATCATCTTCTTCTTCAGATTCATCCTCCTCTTCTTCGTGTGAAGCTTCCCATTGTGCTGTCCCGAGATAGGTACCTGCCCCAAGCGAAATTAGGCTCTCCACGTAGACAGCTACACTGCGAAAGGAAGCCGTTGATGTCTCATGGATATCCAGAACTGTGTCCAGGACTGGGTCATATATAACCATATGCAAACTGTTGCTACCATCCAAGTCTAATCCTAATAAAAATTTCCCATTCTTTAACGACCGCAAGGGTATAAAATTGTGAACTTCCTCAAAATGTTTCTGAAGCTCAATGGTGAAGAATTTGGCCCATGATTTCTTCACTCCACTGTCCTTCAACTCCCACACACTTATAACCTCATAATCATAAGAAAATAAGCATAGCGATCCTCCTAATACACACAAAATTGGTTCGACAACATCATCAAGGATAGGTAGTGGCATTTTGTCGAACTCCTCTTTCTCAATATCAAAACAAAGAATAAAATGGTCATTTCTGAATTTACTTCCTTCCTCGTATACTATCCAATGAAGAGATCCAAAAACAGGCAGGCGAGCCATATCAAACATTCCATTCCTATCAAAATCATCCATCTCGACGCCATCGACTCGTCTCCATGAATTTGATTTAAGTGTATAGACATGAGCCTTACACCAAGTTTTCTTAAGAGACTCCGCTAAACGTACCACTTTAAAATCTTCAATTTGGTAATCATAGCCGAATCCATATTCCACATAAACCCTATCTCGATCCTTTGATGCACCGGGTGGATTTGGTACCCTCTTACATTCGTTGGTACATGGGTTCCTTCCACAGCATAAGAACACACGAACAAGACTTATTAATGTGCCTTAACAAAACCAAGCCATTACAACATCCGAGAAACTCAATTCCCTTACCAAAAGATTCAATTGGGCAACTGACACGACTAATTCCGTTACATGTAGAGGATAATGGATCATAACTTAAGGTATCTATGTTACTATAACTACGAAGCATAAGACAAAAAAATTCCATTTCAACAGCATGCTGGTATTGTTTTTTTAGAAATTTTGAACTTTTCAATAAATTGTGCCACTCATTGTTTACACACCTAAATCGTGCAGTTGACTTCACAGGCAACCGAATCAGGATGTTGGATAGGATCTCAATCGGCAAGTTCATCATTCCTGCACATCAAATCAAATCTTCTTTATTCATGGCAGAAAAGAATAAACTTCGCAGTTCAAAACTACCGAAAAACTCTCTAATATCGGAAAACTCTTGCATTTTTACCATCAAGTTATATTCAACCTGGGTTTGATATGGAAGATGTGTTTCTTCGTAAGCAAATGACAGTACAAGCTACATATTAAATTAATGGTTAATAGTGATCAGAAAACACTCTTTCAGATGCAATTGAATTGAAGTTTTCAATTTTTTACATCCATCGATCTTTGGTACATAACAAAAGGAGAAGATATACAAAAATGTTCATTTGGACTTTTGTTGTGTATCTTCTTGTTTATGTTGAGTTACAGTGTCACAGTGGTGCAGTTGGTATTGTTGGGTTTGAAACAAATTTGTTAATGAAATGAAGAAAAATCGAACAAATTAAAAACACCGCTCATTAGAAACCCTCAAAATTCATATAATCTCAATTACAGATCTAAATACAGTTATGAGAAACCCTCGAATACTTGATATAGTAAAAAACACCATAATCCATGAAATGGAAAACTTGATATAGTAAAGAACAAGATGATCAATGAAATGGAAAAAAAGATCAAACCTTGAGATTAAATGAATAAAATCAGAATCCAACCCCTTCACCCAAATTAAAAATTCGAGCTGAAAAATAAAAAAATTCACCCGACCATTGAGTTGATATCCTCCCTAAGTGCAACAACAGTAATCTTCGTCGCGTCTTAATAGAGATAACAAAGCTAAAGGATATAAGATGAAATGGAAAATATTAAAAGGACCTTATTTTAACACACTAAACCCTGCTAGATGTGTTTTCTATAAAGAGGAGAAATAGATCTAATCCAACGGCAAGTGAGATAATCTTACGGTCAATAGGCTGCTAGCTGCGGGGGATAGCTATGGTTTTCTCTTTCCTTAGATTTGTTCATTAACTCATAATGGATTGAATTAAAATAAGTCAACGGAATCACAAATGCAATCTATCTACACTCACATACAAAATATTAGTATACTAGATGTCGGGCCCGTGCTTTGCACGGGCTCTGATTATGCGACCGCTCTATCTTATTATATCACAATGAGTCATTATGTGTAAAAAAAAGGAGAAATTGAAGATAGCTAAATTGTATCCTGGACAAATGTAAGGCAGTAAATAAACATAACGAAATCATTTTATAACATTCATCACCTCACCATAAAATTTAACTTGTCTATAAAAAACAATAGCAAATTAAAGGAAACATTAGCAAAGTAATAATAACGGTTAAAGCTGTTCTCATAGAGTTGTAAACTCATGCAACCCCCAGCCCTATGTCTTTCCTCGACCTTTAAAGATGAAGATTTTTCAATGGATTCCCAAGGACAGACCTTCACTATATCACCTTCATAGACTAACCACATATCGCCTATAATTCAGAAGAACTAATGTGCTTGTCAGATAAGAAAGCTTCGTAAGAAATCATAATCAAAGAAAGAACTTTTCCCTTGTGAGCATTCCAAATGAAAATTAAATTTCTTTGAAAGGAGTACCATCCCAAGGATGGTCCACCATTTGTCCTCTCAAACCTACCAAGACATATGTTATGACCAATGGCTCTTCTAAGCACAATCAATAGAGAATTGAAATAGAAATGAAAACAAATGTAAAATAGGCACACACACAACACAAGGATTTATAGTGGTTCGATCAAGATGATCTACATCCACTTTGGAAGACGACGATAACGTTGCACTATGATTGGAACAAGGTTACAAGAGTATAAACTCCTCTCAAGAACAAGACCTTACTCTCTCTTAGTTTACACTACTCTTGAGAACACTTAGTAGTGTTTCTCTCTTTGGTTTGTGACTGATTTTGGGATGATTTTAAATGCTAACTAATGAAGGTATATATAGGTTCTCATGCCCACCTTCCCTTGCACAAAAAACAAATGGGTTAACCCTTTTTGACTACTAGCAAGAGAGTTAGTCTACCTCCCCTTTTTGAATACTAGCAAGGGAATTAGTCTTCCTTCCCTTTTTGAAAACTAAGAAATTAGACCATCTAGAATACTTAGACTTTCTAGAAATTAGACCATCTAGAAGGTGTATTCAAGGCACATGTTTTACAAATCTCCACCTTGACTTGAATACCATAACCATTCATCATCATCGTCTTCGCTCAGCCCCTCAAGGGCTCTCAACACCTGTTGACACCAAACAAGTCCAAGCAATGCTTGAACTTGATACTTGGAACCGGCTTTGTCAACATGTCTGCAGGGTTATCCGTTGTAGGAACCTTTAGCATCGCTATCCTACCTTCCTCAACTGCATCCTTGATAAAATGATACCTGACATCGATGTGCTTCGTTCTCTCATGATACATCTGGTTCTTGGTCAAGTGAATGGCACTTTGACTGTCACAGAACAAAGTTGCATTCTCTTGCTTGAAACCCAAATCACCAACCAAACCCATCAACCATATACCTTCCTTCACTGCTTCCGCGGCTTCCATGTACTCTGCCTCAGTTGTAGACAATGCTACTGTGCTTTTCAAAACCGACCTCCAACTGATATTACTACCACACAATGTAAAAGTATAACCTGTCAATGACCTTCTTCTATCAAGATCACCTGCATAATCAGAATCAACATAACCCACAACATTTGTCGAATCACCATAGTGTTTATCAAACACTAAACCAACATTTGTACTGCCCCTTAGATACCTCAAAATCCACTTTACAGCTTGCCAATGAGCCTTCCCGGGACTTCCCATGTATCTGCTTACCACACTCACAGATTGTGCGATATTCGGCCTTGTACAAACCATAGCATACATGATGCTACCAACTGCGCTTGCGTATGGAACTCGAGACATATACTCTTCCTCATCTACGGTTTTAGGTGATTGCTTTCTAGAAAGTTTAAAATGAGCTGCCAAAGGAGTACTTACTGGTTTTGCATATTTCATACCAAACCGCTCCAACACCTTCTCGATGTAAGCCTTCTGGGACAAATGCAATTTGCCTTCAGCTCGGTTTCTATGAATCTCCATGCCCAATATCTTCTTTGCTGCGCCCAAATCCTTCATCTCAAACTCACTACTCAATTGCTCCTTCAAGTTTCAGTATCTCGACATGTCTTTGCAAGCAATCAACATATCATCAACATACAAGAGTAAATACACAAATGAACCATCTTGGAGTTTCTGTGATATACACAACTATCATACTTACTCCTGTCATAGCCATTTGCCACCATAAACGTATCAAAACGTTTATACCACTGCCTTGGAGATTGCTTCAAACCATACAAAGATTTCTTCAACAAACATACATGATCTTCTTTGCCAGGAACTTCAAACCCCTTTGGTTGTTGCATATAAATACGCTCTTCCAAATCACCGTGAAGGAAAGCCGTCTTAACATCTAGTTGTTCTAACTCTAGATCTTTCAAAGCAACTATAGAAAGCAATGTTCTAATAGAACTATGTTTAACAATATGAGAGAATACCTCATTGTAATCAATGCCTTTTCTTTGCGTAAACCCCTATGCCACAAGCCTTGCCTTGTACCTTGTTCCTTCACCATCTGAAGTACCTTTTTTCTTCTTGAAGACCCATTTGCTTCCAATAATCTTCTGCCCTTTTGGTCTAGATACTATCTCCCAAGTGCCATTCTTGTCAAGAGACTCAATTTCTTCAATTGCGGATGCTCCCCATTCTGCTGATTCTTCACCACCGATTGCTTCTTCATAGGTTGTTGGATCATCCCTATCTATGCTCTCACCTACTGCAAATGCATATGCAACCAAATCAGCATGGCCGTACCTTTGAGGTGCTCTAACTTCCCTCCTCTCTCTGTCTCTTGCAAGATTTTACTGATGACCTTGTGCTTCTTCTTCTTGGGCAGGTTCTTGCACAATATCTTGATCATCATCAGAAACAACAGTCTCATTGCTTCCTTGAACTTGCACCTCAAGTTCCACCTTTTCACCAAGCTCCACCTTATCACTAACACCCTCTTCAGCTTCTCCATCTAGTTCTTCATTCTTTGGCTTCAACATCGATTGCTCATCAAATTTCACATCTCTGCTGATAAGAAACTTGTTTGATCTTTCTGTTGGACACCATAACCTGTAGCCTTTCACGCCCTTTGCATACCCAAGAAATATACACTTCTTTTATCTAGGCTCTAGCTTCCCCTCATTCACATGAGCATAGGCTGGACATCCGAATATCTTCAAGTCTTCATAGTTAGCATGCGAACCTGTCCAAACTTCATTTGGAGTCTTGCACTCAATGGAAGTCGATGGAGATCTGTTCACTAAATAAACTGAAGTGTTTGCTGCTTCAGCCCAAAACTGCTTTAGTAACTTGGCATTGGAGAGCATGCACCGTGCCTTCTCCATTATGGTTCTGTTCATCCTTTCTGCAACACCATTTTGCTGTGGTGTTTTTCTGACTGTGCGGTGTCTCACAATCCCTTGCTCCTTGCAGAACTCGTTGAACTCACCCCCACAAAATTCCAAACCATTGTCTGTCCTCAAGCACTTGATTTGTCTTCCGGTTTACTTCTCAACCATAGTCTTCCATTGCTTGAACTTGACAAAAGTTTCATCTTTGTGTTTAAGTATGAATACCCATACTTTCCTTGAGAAATCATCAATGAACGTCAGCATATATCTACCACCACCATGTGAATCAACCCGAGAAGGACCCCAAAGATCAGAATGAATATAATCCAGAATACCTTTGGTGTTATGAATAGTTGTACTAAACTTGACTCTACACTTCTTTCCAAAGACACAATGTTCACAGAAATCAAGCTTGCCTATTTTATGACCACAAAGCAATCCCTGCTTGCTCAAAACAGCCAACCCCCTCTCGCTCATATTCCCTAGCCGCATATGCCACAACTTGGTAGTATCATCATCAGAACTTGAAGAACATACAACTGCATCACCCGTCACAGTAGTACCTTGCAGCGTATAAAGACCATTAATTCTCTCGCCCTTCATTATTGTAAGACTTCCTCTTGAGACACGAATAACTCCACCTTCACCTTGATACTTGCATCCATTTGAATCAAGCGTACCCAAAGAAATAAGATTTCTTCTCAGGTCCGGAACATGCCTAACTTTAGTTAAAGTCCTCACCATACCGTCATACATCTTAATTTGAATTGTACCTACACCCACCACTTTACAAGTGACATTGTTTCCCATAAGAACTTTACCACCTTCTCTAGCTTGATAAGTAGTAAACCACTCTTTATGAGGACACATGTGAAAAGTACACCCCGAATCAAAAATCCACCCGTTCTCCGAGCTTTCGGTATGAACCGTGAGAACCGCTCCATCATCACTTTCTGCTTCAAAATTTGCTGCGGTGCCTTGGTTAGTATTCTTCTCGACATTCTTCAATTTTGGACAATCCTTCCTGAAATGCCCCTTTTCCTTACAATGAAAGCAATAGAATTTACCGGATTTTGATTTAGACCTTGACTTTGATCTACTCCTATCAAATCCTCCCTTTTGGTTTCCTCTTCCTCTAGCGAACAACCCATCTCCCGAATTATCTTTACCGTCGATACCCGTCTTCTTTAACTCCTTAGAGTTCAAGGCCGCTTTAACGTCTTCCATGGAAATTGTATTTTTTCCATACATTACGGTATCAACAAAATTTTCATAAGATGGTGGTAAGGAACAAAGCAAACCCAAAGCTTGGTCTTCATCTTCAATTTTGACTTCAATATTTGCCAAATCCAAGAGAATTTTATTATAATCATCAATATAATTTATAATAGACGTTCCTTCATGCATTTTAAGAGTATGTAATTTCTTCTTAAGATATAAACGATTAGTTACGGATTTAGTCATATACCTTTTCTCCAACTTGTTCCATTGCCCGTCCGGTGTCGTTTCTGTCGCCACTTCTCTCAAGACCTCGTTGCTCAAACACAATAGAATTAATCCATGTGCTTTCTCCAGGTGATCTTCCTTTTCTTCATCCTTCAATGTTTCTGCTAGAGCCGTTTTCCTCTTCAAAGTTTTCACCAAACCTTGTTGCACCAAAACAGCCTTCATCTTTAGCCTCCATAAATTGAAATCATTTCTTCCATCAAATTTCTCAATCTCATACTTTGCCGCCATCGTAGATCGTTTTTAACCGGAGCTCTGATACCAATTTGTTATGACCAATGGCTCTTCTAAGCACAATCAATAGAGAATTGAAATAGAAATGAAAACAAATGTAAAATAGGCACACACACAACACAAGGATTTATAGTGGTTCGATCAAGATGATCTACATCCACTTTGGAAGACGACGACAACGTTGCACTATGATTGGAACAAGGTTACAAGAGTATAAACGCCTCTCAAGAACAAGACCTTACTCTCTCTTAGTTTATACTACTCTTGAGAACACTTAGTAGTGTTTCTCTCTTTGGTTTGTGACTGATTTTGGGATGATTTTAAATGCTAACTAATGAAGGTATATATAGGTTCTCATGCCCACCTTCCCTTGCACAAAAAACAAATGGGTTAACCATTTTTGACTACTATCAAGAGAGTTAGTCTACCTCCCCTTTTTGAATACTAGCAAGGGAATTAGTCTTCCTTCCCTTTTTGAAAACTAAGAAATTAGACCATCTAGAATACTTAGACTTTCTAGAAATTAGACCATCTAGAAGGTGTATTCAAGGCACATGTTTTACAACATACATCCTTATCTTTCCCTATATGAAGGATTATGATGCATTGCAAAAAAACAAAAAACAAAAAAACAAAAATTACAAAAAATGGTTGTATAATATCTATAAGACCACTGATGCATATTAACAACATATACACCATAACAAATAGTTACACAACTGGGTGTTCGTATACCAATTATAAGATATTTAAATATTATAACCTTCATTTTGCCTTTTTATTTATTTTCCTTTCATAGCCTGTATTGGCGCGCTTAGGCGTCGGGGAAAAATTGGAAACCAGCAAAAATGGCCTTACTTTGACGCCTTTTCCCTAGGCGCGCGAGGCGCCCAGGATAGCTTATAGAACAACACAACATGTAATTATTTCTCCTGAACCAAATCAGTACTCATCAGCTCCCGTTTCCGCAGCCATTAGCACACCAATCCCGCTTTCCTGCAAAACAAACAACAGAAGTTAATCGAGTTATCACATAATTATGATGAATTTTTACGGAGATAACATGATGGATATCTTTAGAGTGTCGACAAATAGTGCAATGATAGAATTTATCTTATCACTGTAACTTTTGACGCCTTCCAGATAATTGTCACTTCCTTGGGCTAGAACCTTCTAGGAGATCTATACAGTTAATACAACATTATATCTAGTGAACCTTATTGTACCATTTTTAACAGTAAGCTTATTTTCCATCTGATTTAACTCCACCAAATTTAACTGAGCGTATCCACTCCATTCATAAGTCATTACTTGCTCAACTTCCCAACCAATGTTTAACGGAGAACCAGTATATTTCTGTCAGTGAATAAGTGACAACAATAACACTGAGGATCTACAACGTTATATATATTTGCACCTTTTACTGAAATGTCATTGGGTAAAGCGTATCAAACTTGATAGAAAGCTCAGTAATTTAATATGCAGAAAAGATGTATCATCATCATTAACAAATTGATAATTTTTTCATGAATGTCATAACGGTTACAGGGTAATTTTTCAGTTGTATACCTTGATAATGAGAAAGCATCCCTTGGCACCTGTGACAGCTCGAATGCCCTAAAGTTAATAATATGTTAGTATGTTAGTTTTTGAATTGAATATGAAAGTAAGAGGTTCAAATTAAGGTTATTTGACAATATCTGTTGATGTAAATAGAATCCACTTGCAGCGACACAAACATAGCTGCTGTCAACATTCCTTTCCCAAAAAATGCAGCTCCCTCCCTATTAATCAAGCATGCTATTTTCCTTTTATCAGTTGCATCGACCACAACTTCTTGTCTGATTTTAAACAGCTGCAAAACGAAATTCAGTTGGTTTGAGCAATCACAGGAGAAAAAACAACTGAGGTAGTATATAAGAAGAAACTAATTGATAAGGGACTCACCATATCTTTCACCACTTTTCCCTCATCAGTTCCCCAAACGATACTAAATGACCTACTAACATGAACAACTTTCATATTAAGGGTCCAATTAATTCACTTATATGATTTATGGAATCAAATGCGCCAACATTAAAAATTGCAGGTTATAAAAAATGCGTCTAACAGCTTTAGAGCGCTATAACCCATTCAACCTCAGATAATGGTTCCAAAATCAGCCGCAAATAGCTGTATTTGTATACTCAATTTAGCTTTTTCCATAGATAGCAAGGTATCAATTAGTGTTCTTTTAAATGTTTTTATGTTGATAACGGAATGGTATCTATACGTCTAATATCAATTCTTCTCAAAATAGCGTATATTAGATGTACATAAACTAATCCAATCCGGTTAACATCCATTCCTTCTTCTACAAACCGTATAGAGCATCACCCATGTGAGATTGTATCATATCTTCTTTGGAACCCATTGTAATCTAAGATTTATGTGTAAAAGACCAAAAATCTAATTCTCAACCCGTTTCCATATAAGAACTTTGAGTAAAAGAGCAAGAATCTAAGAATACAAAGAACCCATTTATCAATAATTCATGCAAAAAGGACTAAATCGTAGGCCTTGAGACATTTCCCAAACCCTTCTAATTTTCTGGCTAGGAATCTTCAAGAAACATGATCAAACAGAAATACCGACTGATGCAGAATCAAATAGATATTAAAGCCAAAAAATTTAACCGTAAACACTATCAAAAATTCAAACGTGTGTTAAGGTTCAAAAAAAATTGATTCACTACCCATTTATCAGGCAAGGTTTATGGAGATTTGGTATGGATACTCGTGTTGGTAGTACTCTTATATCTCTTGGACACTTATCACCAATCCGTAAAGCCAAAAAAAACAAAAAAAAAAACAAATTTAGTCGGTACATTTATCCAATAATTTTTTACATATATCAAATATTCACCATAAATCTAAACATAGACACATTAGATAAATTCACTACAAAATCCATTTTTCTGTCAACAGAGATCATAAACTAATTACATCAATTAGGCTTTGCATGTGCATTCAGCTAGATTCTACTTCTACGGTGAGCTAATCCGGTCTTTTTCCGTTATTAATCCAACTGAAAATCAAACAAACTTAGGTTTGGTTTTCCAGTTCCAACCCAATTGAGATATGGACTCCGGACTCCAAGATTTGTCGATAAACTCTAAGAAAATTAATTGGGGATATCACTAACATAAGGACACCTCCTGAATATAAGTTGAATCATTAATTGAATCCATAACTCAGCAAATACGGTTCAAGATGAGTACCACATCTGCAAGTTTACCTAGTAATAAAAAGAGATTAATCAAATCATATCATATGACCGACAGACATTTCCTTCGTTCTCTACGCATGTTCCTGAAAAGTAAAAAAAAAGAAGAAGAAAGAATACAAAACAGGTTTGATGTTGTTGTAAAAATCAAAGAAAAAGAAGAAGAATAAGAAGAAGAAAAGAGGCAGCAGCCGTTTCTTTGTGCAGTAAAAACGAAGGAGAAGATGCATAGAGAATTTTGAGATTAGGGTTTTACTTTCGATCTCACGAATTAGGATATATGCTTGGCTATGCGAGTAGGTTTGATATCCAGAATTCACCTTGTACATGTTCCGAACAATTCTCAAAATCCTCAATTTCTATTGGATGGGGGCCAGGAGCTCTAGAATTCAAGCTTTTGGCATAACTTTCATTCTGAAGCCATTATTTGGACCTCAAATTATATATACAATGTTTTCAAGCAAATCCAGAGAGTGGATAGTTTATTGATAAAAGAAAAGTAAAAAAGAAAAACAATAAATGAATGGACAGGGGGAAGAACCCGGCCTTCAGAAAAGAAAGTAATATACATATATTATTTGTCGTATTTGAATCCAAGCTTTTGAATTGTTAATATTCAAGTAGCCTAGGGGAAAGTAAAACGTTGTGAACAACTCGACAGCGTTTACGGTGATGGTGAAGATGCTTTTGTTAGTTTCTGGATGATGATGTTGTTTTTTTTTTTTTTTTTTTTTCTGGTTCACAAAACTGGATTCTATTTGACAATCAGGGGGAGTGTTATGGTCTCCTGCTTCTTAAAAGGCACAAGACGGTTTAAGAAACCGGAAAATTTTGATTTCCTAGTTAATTTTTAAATATTTCTACTTATTTAAGTCGAAATTTTATTACAAGGGCGGTGTCCAAACAGCTCTATGTATAAAACACAACGAGATTGAGCTTGGAGGAACGCATAGAAAGTTAGCTTACTATGTGCACAAAAGATATTCAGAAGACCAAGTTAGTTACAACTCTAGCTAGTAAATGGAACTTCTTTTATCTGGATTAAGCTCCACCTAGTCAACACGAAAATTTATTTCTCGTGCGGTATCCAAACACTTAGAGATGTAAATTGGGTTGTGCCAGCACGAGCACAACACGCTAAATTTTAAGCACAGCATAGCCCAGCACGTGATTTAGCCCAGCACGGCACAACACGTTAGTTAAATGGGACGTGATGGGTTTGACTAATTGGCATAGTAGCACAGCACGCGGCACGGATAAGCACGTAGACCAGCTCAGCACAACACATTAAGAGAGCATGTCATAACATGTACAAATACACCATATAACAAGGCATAATACATCACATGTTTTGTATATTTCACAAAAGACACTACACCAAAACCAGGATTTTCTCACAGTGTAACCTGTCACAGTTAATTTTTCAGTCACTGATATACCTGTGATAAGTCTTGCAACAATTATAACTGTTGCTAAATTTTGTAATCGTGATAATGAATTTAAATATTTAACTTTTTTACTAGTCACAATTATATTTGTTGACAATTATCTAGACAATCACAATTATAATCTGAAATGATGTTTCCACCCAAAAATTCCACCACATCTAAAACAACCCCGAATTAATCACTCTTACAATTTTGGTTGTCACTACTTTCGCAGCAGTTATACAAAATAACAATTTTATTTAATTTCTAAATTTCTAAATTTATTTTTATTTTTATTTTTATTTTTATTAATATTAGAAAAAAGGATAAAGACCAAGTTAACAAGCCATGACTTTGTAGGACATTTGACTTGGACAAATACCACAACAAAAATATCAGCTTCTTCCGAAGACTGTGAAAATGACCAAACTACCCTTATCGGAATAAGTGCAATAAAAATTTCGAAGACTGTGAAAATGACCATATTACCCTTATTGGACATAAGTGCAATAAATATTATGGAGACTGTGAAAATGACCAGAATACCCTTATTGAAAATCAGTAAAGTAAATATTATGGACTGTGAAAATGACCATATTACCCTTATTGAAAAAAGTGCAATAAATAATTATGGAGACTGTGAAAATGACCAGACTACCCTTATCGAAAATAAGTAAAAGTAAATACTTTGAATGACCATATTACCCTTACTGAAGAAAAAAAGTGCAATAAATATTTTGGAGACTGTGAAAATGACCATACTACCCTTATCGGAAGTAAGTAAAAGTAATTCTTACAGACTGTGAAAATGACCATGTTACCCTTTGGAAAAAAGTGCAATAAGTATTATGAAGACTTTAAAAATGACCATACTACCCTTATCAGAAATATGTAAAGTAATTCTTACAGACTGTAAAAATGACCATATTACCCTTATTAGAAAAAAGTGCAATAAATATTATGGAGACTGTGAAAATGACCAAACTACCCTTATCGAAAATAAGAAAAGTAAATACTTTGAAAATGACCATATTACCCTTATTGAAAAAAGTGCAATAAATATTATGGAGACTGTGAAAATGACCGTACTACCATTATCAAAAATAAGTAAAGTAATTCTTACAGACTGTGAAAATGACCATATTCCCCTTATTGGATAAAAGTGCAACAAATATTATGGAGACGGTGAAAATGACCATACTACCCTTATCAAAAATAAGTAAAGTAATTCTTACAGACTGTGAAAATGACCATATTACCCTTATTAGAAAAAAGTGCAATAAATATTATGGAGACTATTAAAATGACCATACTACCCTTATAGGAAATAAGTAAAGTAATTCTAACAGACTGTAAAAATTACCATATTACCCTTATTTGAAAAAGTGCAATAAATATTATGGAGACTATGAAAATGACCATACTACCCTAATTGGAAATAATTAAAGTAATTCTTACAGGACGTGAGAATGACCATATTACCCTTATTGAAAAAAAGTGCAATAAATATTATGGAGACTGTGAAAATGACCATACTACCCTTATCGAAAATAAGTAAAAGTAAATACTTTGAAAATGACCATATTACCCTTACTGAAAAAAAGTGCAATAAATATTTTGGAGACTGTGAAAATGGCCATACAACCCTTATCGGAAATAAGTAAATTAATTCTTACAGACTGTGAAAATGACCATATTACCCTCATTGGAAAAAAGTGCAATAAATATTATGGAGACTGTGAAAATGACCATACTACCCATATCGAAAATAAGTAAAGTAAATGTTACAGACTGTGAAAATGACCATATTAACCTTATTGAAAAAAAGTGCAATAATTAATATTATGGAGACTGTGAAAATGACCAGACTGCCCTTATCGAAAATAAGTAAAATAAATATTACAAACTGTAAAAATGACCATATTACCCTGACTGGTCATTTTCACAGTCTCCATAACACTTATTGCACTTTTTTCCAATAAGGGTAATATGGTAATTTTCACAGCCTGTAAGAATTACTTTAATTATTTCCAATAAGGGTAGTATGGTCATTTTCACAGTCCCCATAATATTTATTGCACTTTTTTTCAAAGGGTAACATGGTCATTTTCACAGTCTTTAAGAATTACTTTACTTATTTCCGATAAGGGTAGTATGGTCATTTTCAAAGTCTCCATAATATTTATTCCACTTTTTCCCAAAAAGGTTAATATGGTCATTTTCACAGTCTCCATAATATTTATTGCACTTTTTTCCGATAAGGGTAGTATGGTCATTTTTACAGTCTCCATAATATTTATTGCACTTTTTTCCAATAAGGGTAACATGGTCATTTTCACAGTCTGTAAGAATTACTTAACTTAATTCTGATAAGGGTAGTATGGTCATTTTCATAGTCTCCATAATATTTATTCCACTTTTTCCCAAAAAGGGTAATATGGTCATTTTCACAGTCTCCATAATATTTATTGCACTTTTTTTCGATAAGGGTAGTATGGTCATTTTTACAGTTTCCATAATATTTATTGCACTTTTTCCAATAAGGGTAATATGGTCATTTTCACAATTTGTAACTTTTACTTTACTTATTTCCGATAAGTGTAGTATGGTCATTTTCACTGTCTACTTAATATATATTCCACTTTTTTCCAATAAGGGTAATATGGTCATTTTCACAGTCGGTAAGAATTACTTAACTTATTTCCGATTCACAGTCTCCATAATAGTTATTGCACTTTTTTTCAATAATGGTAATATGGTCATTTTCACAGTCTGTAACATTTACTTTACTTATTTCCGATAAGGGTAGTATGGTCATTTTCACTGTCTCCATAATATTTATATCACTTTTTTCAATAAGGGTAATATGGTCATTTTCACTGTATGTAAGAATTACTTAACTAATTTTCCATAAGGGTAGTATTTATTACACTTTTTTTTTCCTATAATGGTAGTATGGTCATTTTCACAGTGTGTAAGAATTACTTAACTAATTTTCGATAAGGGTAGTATTTATTACACTTTTTTCCTATAAAGGAAATATGGTCATTTTCACAGTCTCCATAATATTTATTTCCCTTTTTTTTCCAAAAAGGGTAATATGGTCATTTTCACAGTCTGTAAGAATTACTTAACTAATTTCCGATAATGGTAGTATTTATTACACTTTTTTCCGATAAGGGTAATATGGTCATTTTCACAGTCTGTAACATTTAGTTTATTTATTTCCTATAAGGGTAGTATGGTCATTTTCGCAGTCTCCACAATATTTATTTCACTTTTTTTCCAATAAAGGTAATATGGTCATTTTCACGGTCTGTATGAATTACTTTACATATGTCCGATAAGGGTAGTTTGGTCATTTTCACAGTCTCCATAATATTTAAGTTCATCCGAATCAAAAACTCAAGTCTAACTCTAGTAATCTTCAAACCCGGGATGTTCAAATCTGATAAATCCCATCTTCCGTTCATCCGAATGGGAAACTCAGGTCTAACTCTAGTAAAATATTTGAACAAGTGATGTTTAATTTTGATATATTTCGACTTCAATTCATCCAAAAGAGAAACTAAGGTCCAACTCTAGTAATCTTTGAACCCGTGATGTTCAATTATGATATATTTCTTCTTCGGTTCATCCAAAAGAGAAACTAAGGTCCAACTCTAGTAATCTGTGAACCTGTGATGTTCAATTCTGATATATTTCTTCTCCAGTTCATCCAAAAGAGAAACTAAGGTCCAACTCTAGTAATCTTTGAACCCGTGATATTCAATTATGATATATTTTGTCTTCAGATCATCCGGACAAGAAACTTAGGTTTAACTCTAGTAATCTTTGAACCCGTGATGTTCAATTCTGATATATTTCGTTTTCTGTTCATTCGGACGAGAAACTCGGGTCCAACTATAGTAATCTTTGAACCCGTGATGTCCAATTCTGATATATTTCGTCTTCAGATCATCCGGACGGGAAACTTAAGTCTAACTCTAGTAATATTTGAACTTGTGATGTTCAATTCTGATATATTTCGTCGTCAGTTCATCCGAAAGAGAAACTCAGGTCTAACTCTGGTAATCTTTGAACCTGTGATGTTCAATTCTGATATATTTCGTCTCCAGATCATCTGAACGAGAAACTCGGGTCCAACTTTAGTAATCTTTGAACTTGTGATGTTCAATTCTGATATATTTCGTCGTCAGTTCATCCGAAAGAGAAACTCAGGTCTAACTCTGGTAATCTTTGAACCCGTGATGTTCAATTCTGATATATTTCGTATTCATTTCATCTGAAAGAGAAACTCATGTCTACCTCTAGTAATCTTTGAACCCGTCATGTTCAATTCTGATATATTTCGTCTCCAGTTCATCCGAAAAAGAAACTCGGGTCTAACTTTAGTAACTTTGAACCCGTGATGTTTAATTCTGATATATATTTCGTGTTCAAATCATCCAAAAGAGAAACTCAGGTCTAACTCTAGTAATCTTTGAACCCGTGATGTTCAATTCTGATATATTTCGTGTTCAGTTCATTCGAAAGAGAAACTCAGGTCTACCTCTAGTAATATTTGAACCCGTCGTGTTTAATTCTGATATATTTCGTCTCCAGTTCATCCGAAAGAGAAACTCGGGTCTAACTCTAGTAATCTTTGAACCCGTGATGTTTAATTCTGATATATATTTCGTGTTCAATTCACCCGAAAGAGACACTCGGGTCTACCTCTAGTAATCTTTGAACCCGTGATGTTCAATTCTGTTATATTTCGTGTTCAGTTCACCCGAAAGAGAAACTCAGGTCTACCTCTAGTAATCTTTGAACCCGTCGTGTTCAATTCTGATATATTTCGTCTCCAGTTCATCCGAAAGAGAAACTCGGGTCTAACTCTAGTAATCTTTGAACCCGTGATGTTTAATTCTGTTTTATATTTCGTGTTCAATTCACCCGAAAGAGAAACTCGGGTCTACCTCTAGTAATCTTTGAACCCGTGATGTTCAATTATGATATATTTCGTCTTCAGTTCACCCGAAAGATAAACTCAGGTCTAACTCTAGTAATATTTGAACACGTGATGTTCAATTCTGATATATTTTGTCTACAGTTCATCTGAAAGACAAACTCATGTCTAACTCTAGTAATTATTGAACCTGTGATGTTCAATTCTGATAAATTTCGTTTCCAGTTCATCCGAAAGAGAAACTATGGTCTAACTCTAGAAATCTTTGAACCTGTGATGTTCAATTCTGATATATTTCGTCTCCAGTTCACCCGAAAGACAAACTCAGGTCTAGATCTAGTAATCTTTGAACCCGTGATGTTCAATTATGATATATTTCGTCTTCAGTTCACCCGAAAGAGAAACTCAGGTCTAACTCTAGTAATATTTGAACATGTGATGTTCAATTATGATATATTTTGTCTAAAGTTCATCTGAAAGAGAAACTCATGTCTAACTCTAGTAATCTTTGAACCTGTGATGTCAATTCTGATATATTTCGTTTCCAGTTCAACCGAAAGAGAAACTCTGGTCTAACTCTAGTAATCTTTGAACCTGTGATGTTCAATTCTGATATATTTCGTCTCCAGTTCACCCGAAAGACAAACTCAGGTCTAGCTCTAGTAATCTTTGAACCCGTGATGTTCAATTCTGATATATTTCGTTTCTAGTTCATCCGAAAGAGGAACTCTGGTCTAACTCTAGTAATCTTTGAACCTGTGATGTTCAATTCTGATATATTTCGTCTCCAGTTCACCCGAAAGAGAAACTCATGTCTAGCTCTAGTAATCTTTGAACCCGTGATGTTCAATTCTGATATATTTCGTTTCCAGTTCATCCGAAAGAGGAACTCTAGTCTACCTCTAGTAATCTTTGAACCTGTGATGTTCAATTCTGATATATTTCGTCTCCAGTTCACCCGAAAGAGAAACTCATATCTAGCTCTAGTAATCTTTGAACCCGTGATGTTGAATTCTGACATATTTCGTTTCCAGTTCACCCGAAAGAGAAACTATGGCCTAACTCTAGTAATCTTTGAACCTGTGATGTTAAATTATGATATATTTCATCTCCAGTTCACCCGAAAGAGAAACTCAGGTCTAGATCTAGTAATCTTTGAACCTGTGATGTTTAATTCTGATATATTTCGTCCGCAGTCCATCCGAAAGAGAAACTAAGGTCTAACTCTGGTAATCTTTGAATCTGTGATTTTTAATTCTGATATATTCGTCTCCAGTTCATCCGAAATAGAAACTCAGGCCTAACTCTAGTAATATTTGTACCTGTGATGTTCAATTCTGCTATATTTCGTCTCCAGTTCATCCGAAAGAGAAACTCGGGTCTAACTCTATTAATCTTTGAACATGTGATGTTCAATCTCAAGTTCATCCGTAAGAGAAACTGATGTCTAACTCTAGTAATATTTGATCATATGATGTTCAATTCTGATATATTTCGTCTTCAGTTCATCCGAAAGAGAATATCAAGTCCAACTCTAGTAATATTTGATCCTGTGATGTTTAATTCTGATATATTTCGTCTGCAGTGCATCCGAAAGAGAAACTAAGGTCTAACTCTGGTAATCTTTGAACCTGTGATGTTCAATTCTGATATATTTCGTCTCCAGTTCACCTGAAAGAGAAACTCAGGTCTAGCTCTAGTAATCTTTGAACCCGTGATGTTGAATTCTGATATATTTCGTTTCCAGTTCACCCGAAAGAGAAACTCTTGCCTAACTCTAGTAATTTTTGAACCTGTGATGTTCAATTCTGATATATTTGGTCTCCAGTTCACCCGAAAGAGAAACTCATGTCTAGCTCTAGTAATATTTGAACCTGTGATGTTCAATTCTGATATATTTCGTCTCCAGTTCATCCGAAAGAGAAACTCTGGTCTAACACTAGTAATCATTGAACCTGTGATGTTTAATTCTGATGTATTTCGTCTGCAGTCCATCCGAAAGAGAAACTAAGGTCTAACACTGGTAATCTTTGAACCTGTGATTTTAAATTTTCATATATTGTACTCTAGTTCCTCCGAAATAGAAACTCAGGTCTAACTCTAGTAATCTTTGAACCTGTGATGTTCAATTCTGATATATTTCGTCTCTAGTTCACCCGAAAGAGAAACTCAGGTCTAACACTAGTAATATTTGAACATGTGATGTTCAATTATGATATATTTTGTCTACAGTTCATCTGAAAGAGAAACTCATGTCTAACTCTAGTAATCTTTGAACCTGTGATGTTCAATTCTGATATATTTCGTTTCCAGTTCATCATAAAGAGAAACTCTGGTCTAACTCTAGTAATCTTTGAACATGTGATGTTCAATTCTGATATATTTCGTCTCCAGTTCACCCGAAAGATAAACTCAGGTCTAGATCTAGTAATCTTTGAACCCGTGATGTTCAATTCTGATATATTTCGTTTCTAGTTCATCCGAAAGAGGAACTCTGGTCTAACTCCAGTAATCTTTGAACCTGTGATGTTCAATTCTGATATATTTCGTCTCCAGTTCACCCGAAAGAGAAACTCAGGTCTAGATCTAGTAGTCTTTGAACCTGTGATGTTTAATTCTGATATATTTCGTCCGCAGTTCATCCGAAAGAGAAACTAAGGTCTAACTCTGGTAATCTTTGAAACTGTGATTTTCAATTCTGATATATTCATCTCCAGTTCATCCGAAATAGAAACTCAGGTCTAACTCCAGTAATATTTGTACCTGTGATGTTCAATTCTACTATATTTCGTCTCCAGTTCATCCGAAAGAGAAACTCAGATCTAACTCTGTTAATATTTGAACATGTGATGTTCAATCTCAAGTTCATCCGAAAGAGAAACTGAGGTCTAACTCTAGTAATATTTGATCCTATGATGTTCAATTATGATATATTTCGTCTCCAGTTCATCCGAAAGAGAATATCAAGTCGAACTCTAGTAATATTTGAACCTGTGATATTTAATTCTGATATATTTCGTCTGCAGTCCATCCGAAAGAGAAACTAAGGTCTAACTCTGGTAATCTTTGAACCTGTGATGTTCAATTCTGATATATTCGTTTCCAGGTCATCCGAAATATAAACTCAGGTCTAACTCTAGTAATATTTGTACCTATGATTTTCAATTCTGCTATATTTCGTCTCCAGTTCATCCGAAAGAGAAACTCGGGTCTAACTTATTAATCTTTGAACATGTGATGTTCAATCTCAAGTTCATCCGAAAGAGAAACTGAGGTCTAACTCTAGTAATATTTGATCCTGTGATGTTCAATTCTGATATATTTCGTCTCCAGTTCATCCGAAAGAGAAACTCAGGTCCAACTCTAGTAATATTTGAACCTGTGATGTTTAATTTTGATATATTTCATCTGCAGTCCATCCGAAAGAGAAACTAAGGTCTAACTCTGGTAATCTTTGAACCCGTGATGTTCAATTCTGATATATTTCATTTCCAGTTCATCCGAAAGAGAAACTAAGGTCCAAATCTAGTAATCGTTGAACCTGTGATGTTCAATTCTGATATATTTCGTCTCAAGTTCATTCGAAAGAGAAAATGAGGTCTAATTCTAGTAATATTTGATCCTGTGATGTTCAATTATGATATATTTCATCTCCAGTTCATCCTAAAGAGAAAATCAGGTCTAACTCTAGTAATATTTGTACCTGTGATGTTCAATTCTGATATATTTCATCTCCAGTTTATCCAAACAAGAGACCCAGGTCCAACTCTAGTAATCTTTGAACCAGGAATGTTCGAAACTGATATATTTCTTCTCCAGTTCATCCAAACGAGAGACTCAGGTATAACTCTAGTAATCTTTGAACCTGGAATATTCGAAGCTGATATATTTCTTCTCCAGTTCATTCAAACGACAAATTCAGGTCTAACTCTAGTAATTTTTGAACCGGCGATGTTCAAAACTGATATATTTGTTTTCCAGTTCATCCGAACGCGAGACTCAAGTCGAAACTGATATATTTCTTCTCTAAAAACACAAGCTTCTCAAAAAAAACACACATGTTGCTCTCACACTCCCTTAATCCATATGAGAACCTCAAAAAGAATGGTAGTCGTCCGTGTTTTTAGATGGACAAATCTCAACCGTTAAACCTTTCCTTTCTGATAGACAAAGCTCAACCACGTGACTTGGCCTTATCCCTTTCCCAACTCGTCCCAATTCACTCAAATCATCTCATCTTCCTTTAAGTAAGAGAAAAAAACTCAATCTTTCTCAGAACCATTTTCACTCAAATCCTCTCGTCTCTTTAACGAAGAAGAAGAAACCCTAACTTTCTCTAAATCTAAATCATTCTCGGCTTCCCTCACCCCATATTCTTCTCCTTCGACCGAAACCCTAACTCACTCACCCCCTAAGTCAAAACTGCAGCCTCCTAAATCCTTTTTTTTTTATCTCTATTTCTTTCTATTTGTTGAATTAGTAAATGTATTTCACCAAAGAAAATTGAATCTGTGGAGCGATTCATACTATTTTTTCTTCTGATGCTCCGATCTAAGATGAGTTTGTTTCCCTTATCTCTGTAGATCTATATCGCGTTTCGTTGAATCTTAGATTTTTAACACAACCCGAGAAATCTGATTGTTGTTTTGGATGATTGAAACAGGATATTGAAAATAGGGAGAAAGTTCTGCATCCAACTGATATCAATTTTATGTGATAAAGTTGACAAACCCCCGATCCCGAAGACCCATTTTTGTATTTTAATTTCCCTGATCTCATATGGTTTATCTAGGTATTCTATAATTTTTATGTTTTTTTTTTGAATTCCTTAATCTCGAATTCTTTCTCAGTATTCTCTCCCCCTTGCTCAACTAGGGTTTAAAAATTAGATTTGATTATTTTTTTCTTCAATAATTCCAATGTTTGTTTGTTTGTTAACATAGAATGAAAAGTAGGTTTTCCAATTTTCCATTCTAATTGTTCTGAATTGTTTTTTTTTTTTTTTTGCTATTTCAAATTAGGGTCTGAAATTAGTATGTTTATTTTTGGTTCTGTTTGCTATTTCAAAAGAGTCTGAGAATTAATTTGGTTTTTGGTTCTTCAACTGTGATGGTGATTCCTGAGTTGCGCAATTTTTCGCTTTTGTCTTAATTTTGTGGGTTTAAATCTTAATTATTTATGGAAGTGGTTGTTAGGGTTTACTATGATAGCTGACTACTCCAGCAAAATTTGGTGCTTTTCTTCTCTTAACTTATTGGTGATTTTCTTTACTAGAAACTATTCTGTATTTTTAACATAGAAGCCTTCTGAATTTCAACAATTTTGAGTTGCTCATATGTAAATTTTTACGACTTCAATTGTTCCCTTGAAGCAATATTAATTCATTGCACTAGATACCTTTTATAATCTCGGTCGCTCAATTGTTGCGATTGAGAAAATATTTGGAGCATAAATCTTCAAACAGTATATAGATTTTTTGATTTATTTTAGTTTTAATCAAAATTTCTGGTTGATTGCCGATGATGATTAAACATAGACCTGTAATGATAGCGGAGATGTCCGCAAAATTATAACATCTAAGGGGATGAGGCATATTGAATTGATTTGTTTGATTTTGTGTTATTTGCTTCATATGTTCTATGAACATTGTTGTAGCTAGGTTAATCAATTCCACTGGCATAATTTTGTGGTGAAGCGATAAAAATTTGTTGTCCTCGCTATCTGTTGATTGTTGCTATGTTGCATTTTATTGTCTGTTTATTAGGATTTATGAAATTTTCACATGTCAGACTTCATTGGTTTTGGATACAAGATATATGAGAAGAAATTTCATTATTCTGAGCAGGCACTAATCTTCTGGAATATGTGAAATGTACAACCACCCTATCCATATTTATTCGTACATCTCAGCTACCGATCTATTTAATGTTAATGATCTATGCTCCTATGTTACAAATTACATATATTCTCTTCGGCTAAGTTATGACCATGGGAACCACTAAAAGTCACTTGTTGTTCCTCGCAGACTGGCCATTGGTGATGGCCTTTGGTTGAGCAATCTTCAGGGGGTAAGTAGGAACTTTTTCTGTCTCTTATTTCGTGTGTTGGAATTCTCACTTGGGTCTATGTTGGTGTGGAATTCGCACTTGGGTTTGTGTTATTGTGAGCTGACTCATTTCTTATTTACTTGTTTTTAATGTGAAACAGGAAACGTTGATAGGGATCAACTAAAGGATGCTATTAAGGCTCAATAGGACCATCTTTTCTTATATATCAAACATATAGCTATTGGTAGATTATCTGCGATGAATGTATAGTTGTGTTTATCCCACTAAGGATGGTAGTGTGGTAAGTATGTACTTATAGATATGTTTCTTGTATATTCTCGTTTCTTTTTGTTTGATAGTCATGTATTCATAATGTCCTCATTCTGTGATGGTATAATCATTAATTTAGTTATGTGTTTTTCAGGAAAGAAGCATTTGGGGTTGCAAGTTGAGGCCTAAAAGACAATTCACTCGGATTGGTAACTGTTATGATGGAGATGGAAGCCTAATCTGGGTGTAAAGGTGTATCTTTTGCTGAGCTTGTTTATATAAAATACTCTTGTCTCTGTAACTTGTTTTGCGTCCACTTTATTAATCAACTAATCTAGTCAACTCCTCATGAATTACTTCATCGTCACCGACTGCACATGGTTTTGAGGTTCCTGTTTCTACACCAGGACTAACAAACACTTTGATGATTCTTGTATGCTCACTAGTTGGATTCAACCAGTATTTAGGGTAGAAAATATAAGGCAAGTTTTGTTGTTCTTTTTCTACTTAATCTTTTCGTATGATATGTTCCAAATTATTCTGCCAATACTCTATTAGAAATGGAAAATCTTTGAAGTTTTTTTTGTGGGCAATGGAATAGATTTTGTCAGACTTTAATCAGTTCTCGTTCATTTTATCAACTTTCTCTAATGTTATTCCATTTCTTGGTTTGTTTTGGTTTGTGTTATAGTTGCTTCCACAAGGTGTTGATCATCTTCATCAACTTCTAAGTAGCTTCATTTTGTTATGCTTATACATAAAATTTAAGGATCTTTAGTGAAGTTGTACACTTTTATATGTAGCTTTAGGTTCGATCAGGTGTGGTTTGAAACTCTGAAAGCATGTCATCTTTTTTAATATTAATTCTTGTTGTCGAACTCACGGAGATCAAGGGTCTTTCTTTCTGTAAAAGTTTAAGTGCGTCTCAACTGATCTATTTATCGATTTATCAACAAATTGTTAACTACTTGTTAAGCCATATCCTTATGGGTGAAATCCCCTCCTATGATGACGATGGTTGGTCACTGTGAAAACCAAGGGTCTCGAGCGGCTAAGCTTTGAGTTGCTTTTTCGACTTGTTGAAGTTGAAAAGGTTAGCAAGAATTATAATACTCGTTTTGAATGTCATTTAGAAGCCAATTTGAATTCAAAAAGCGACTTCATTTTTTTGAGCAGTTTTTTTATTTTTTGCTTCTTGCTTCTGATAAGAACTTTTTTAATTGTTATATATAAAGTCTCCCCTTTGGCCCTTTCTATTCAGTATAGCTTTGCTAATTTTTGATTTTGGTCTGCAACATTACATGTTCAAGTTGCTTTTGGTCATAGAGTTGCGCCTATATTTTATGAGGCCAAGTGGGAACTCAAAGAAAGTGTCTTTGGGACAAAGAGATGGTTAATCTGGAGACTTCATTTTTTTGAGCAGTTTTTTTATTTTTTGCTTCTTGCTTCTGATAAGAACTTTTTTAATTATTATATATAAAGTCTCCCCTTTGGCCCTTTCTATTCAGTATAGCTTTGCTAATATTTGATTTTGGTCTGCAACATTACAGGTTCAAGTTGCTTTTGGTCATAGAGTTGCGCCTATATTTTATGAGGCCAAGTGGGAACTCAAAGAAAGTGTCTTTGGGACAAAGAGATGGTTAATCTAGAGACTGATGGAAGATCTTAGAAGTATGGTTAATTTTTATGTATATCTTGTTGGTGCTGTCAATAATTTTCATGTATATTGGTATGTGAACTAATCTGTCCGACCGTTTTTTGTAAGAATCATGAAGATAAGAATAAAATCTAGTAATATGGAGCTTTTAATCTTGTTGAGCTTCTGTCAAGGTATACTTGCTCACTTCGAATAGTTTTCTGTATGGCTAATAATGAAGCTGATTTTTTCATCACTTTTGGATTGTTAGATCTGAAGTTTTATTTGATCTCTGTGACACCTACATCCCCCTACTATTTATTCTGGGTGGTGCTATAATAGAACATTCTTGATGTTTTATTATTGTTCCTGATATTCCTTTTTTAGAAGTAGCTGATATGACCTTCACATATAGTAATGGTCCTACTTCACATCTAGTAGTAGTTAAATATCATCTAAATAATATGTTGATTGTGTCATTGACTGATATATATATATACATATATATGCTCAATATTTATTGTTTGACAGATTAGTAATATCAGATGCCAATGCTGAAACTGGTGCATCTAAAGAGAAAACTTGATGCTTCTGTTCTTGACCTTGGCTGTGCACTTCAGGTATTTCTAGTGACGGACTTTGTCATGCCTGCAACCTATAGTCCTGTACCAAGAAGATGGAGAAGATTTTTTGTGTTGTATGGGAGCGTACTTGAATAATAAGATTGAATTGTTTTTTTTTTCTGGGTAGATTTCATAATGAATCTAGATAGTTCGCAGATTGAGATCGTGTCATAATGAATATATAAATGGTAGATTTCATAATGAATCTAGATAGTTTGCAATTGTGTTTTAGGTTTATTTGTATTTCTGGCCTGTAACCTGAAAGGGTAGGTCCCTGATAATGACCAGTATTGCAGGCATGTAAACTGGAAGGCCAAGTCCATGAGAAAGACCTGGGCTACCCATTTTTTTATTGTAATTGAAAGAATTGTCACTGGTTTAACTGTGACCAAAACTGTGATGAAAAGCAACACGTGTCATCATCTTAATGCTGTTACAAATAAGAGTAACAGTTTAAACGTTACAGTAATAGTGACAAACATAAGACAGGTGTCCATTGAGAAATTGTTGCAAAAAGTAGGCAACACTTATATGTGTTACAATAATCGTTACAAAAAGTGACACGTGTCCAAAACCAAATAGTTGCATACCTGACACGTGTCATCACCGAATTGTTGCAAAGTGAGAATAACAATTATATCTGTTATTATTACTGTCACAAATGAGCCACGTGTCGCTATTCTAAAATTATGTTAACTGTTACTATTAAATAACGTAACAGTTTATAAATGTGACTATAACAAAATTTTGTCACGGTGAAAACTGTTACAAAAAAATATAACAATTAATATCACAACATTTCTCTAACGGCGTATATGTGTTACAAATTTTTTTAGTAACAGATATACCCTGTGACAAAATCCAGGATTTGGTGTAGTGAGAGTCAATATTCTAGCTAGTTTTTAACATTTTATATTGGCTTATTTATAACAACACATTATACCTTAATATTTGGAAAATATATTTCAATATCGTTGTTATAATGTTGTCACCTATATTTAACTAGAACATTAATTTATATGAAAATAATCCAATTTTATATTTGATGGGCTATTTCTTTTTATTGAATAAACTTGTTAATTTTACATGAAATAATTCCAAATGATATGTTGTCTAATTAAATTATTTTGATAATGTCCTACTTAATGTATACATTAGTGATTTCAAATTGTTTATAGCACGTGTGCTAGAACGGCACAACACGGCATGTTTATTCGTGTGATGTGCCCATGGGCTATGCCGTGCCTAGATTTTGACTAGTAAGCACAACACGGCATAACACATTTAAATCGTTGGAACAACACAACACGACACATGGCACGTGAAGCACGCGACTTCATGTGCCGGGATATGCCGTGCCAGCACGTTTTACACCTCTACAAATACCTCTATGTAAAAAACACAATAATGTGGAGCTTACAAGAATACATGGCAAGTTAGCTTACGTGCGTTCAAGGTATGTGTACAAAATATATTTAGAAGATAAAGTTAGTTACAACTCTAGTTCCGGCTAGGTGTGGCTGGCATGGTTTGCTATTGGCACAGAGGTTCGGCTAGCATGGTTGGCATTCTTTGGCGCGTTTGGTGTGGATGGCATGATTTGTCGTTGGCACGGAGGTGCGGCTAGCATGGTTGGCATGCTCTGGCGCATTTGTGTGGCTGACATGATTTGCCGTTGGCACAGGGGTGCGGCTAGCATGGTTGGCGTGCTTTGGCGTAGTTGGTGTGACTATCATAGCTAGGGCCAAGGCAGAGTGTGTTTGGCATGGCGCGGCTAGCTCGGGCTAGGTGTGACTGGCATGGTTGGCCATTGACACATAGGTGCGGATAGCATGGTTGGCATGCTTTGGCGCGTTTGGTGTGGCTGGCATGATTTGCCGTTGGCACAGGGATGCGGGTAGCATGGTTGGCATGCTTTGGCGCGGTTGGTGTGACTAAAATAGCTAGGGACAAGGCAGAGTGTGCTTGGCATGGCGTGGATAGCTTGCGCTAGGAATGCCTGGCATGAATTTCCATTGGCACAGAGGTGCGGCTAGCATGGTTGGCATGCTTTGGCGCGTTCGGTGTGGCAGGCATGATTTTTCATTGTCACAGGGATGCGGCTAGCATGGTTGGCATGCTTTGGCGCGGTTGGTGTGACTAGCATAGCTAGGGCCAGGGCAGAGTGCGTTTGGCATGGCACGGCTAGTTTGGGCTAGGGATGGCTGACATGATTTTCCATTGGCACAGAGGGGAACTTGGGTTTCGCTCGTTGTAACCCTAATTTGAAAAAAATACCCCATTAATTACTGACTATATGCATTAACTGTTCTAATAAATGTGTCACCGGTGACATTAGGTTATTCGGGGGTTTTACAATTTTACCCTTTGTCTATAAACCACCATCAACAGTGGGGGAGTTCTATTACGGTGCTGCAAGTGACGCATAATGATGACGCATTATAGAGTTGTAGGCCATGTCAGTGTTCAACCGTAATGGCGCATTGCGAAGCCATAATAGCGCAACGCAAGCCATAATAGTGGTATACTGTGTAGACTGTCAAGTGTCAAGAATGGAAAAACCCTATAGGGCCAATGAAGTGCAAGTGAAGCACTTCATTGTAAAGACATTTGTCCAAGGAATGAAGCTTATTGGCCGACACAATGAGGCTTCATTAAGGGAAAGGAAGGACGAGGCCAAAGTTGACAGATGCGATGTTGGCATCAATGCATATCCATGGAATTGAGTTGGCCCAAACTCAAGGATGATGCAATAATAGTGGAATAGACTAAGATTTAGTCTATGCATTAGTTCAAGGAAGGGCCAAAGTCTGAACAGTGCAAACAAGTTGGTAATGCAAGAGTTGCATTGCTATTGTCAAGCTAATTGGCGAAGTGAAGCACAGATGACGCACAAGTAACTAGATTGAGATTAAGGAGTTGGCCTCGATGATGGAAGCTTAAGAATTGTCCATGCATGAGTTTAGAGTAATAAGCATACATGGCTAAACGTTGGATCAAGGCAGAATCCAGTATGGCGCAACAAGTAGTGCAATACGGCTCAAGTGACGATTAGGAGTTGGTTATTGGCTTCGCGAGCATTCCAATGAAGTGAGACAAGATAGAACAGTTATAAAGTGAGTTTATAACCATGTGGAAGGTTCATAACCACCAAGAACATGTGTTGCACTAGTTGGCGTGACAACACAAAAGGTGGCAGTTAGTTGGCGGTTATGGAAACCACTTTTGGGACACATGGCTATTCCATGCAGGTGCAAGTGGTTGCACAGAGTTTTGTCCTGATTATTAGATTGTATAAATAGCTTAGGGATCAATAATGTTGGTGTTGTTCATTTGAGAGAAGAACCACTAATGTAGAGAGAGTTTTAGGCATTCACCAAGAGGGTGAATGGCCTGTTTGGTCCATGTGAAGGATTGTTTTGTATAATCTTCCTTAATGCAATAAAATGGGTTTATTGTGTTAGTTCTTTGTGTTCCTTATGTTGCTGATCTTGTGAAGTTGTCAATTGGTTTGATGCATGGAAGAACCTCTTATGCTTATGGGGGAATGAAGAGTTAGAGAGAAAGAAGATAAGACTTCCGTTGCGTATTGCCTTATGAGTGAAGGCAGATGCATACTTTGATAAAAGTGTGCAAGGCTGAGTACTTGTGGGTGAAGTTGATTCACTGAACCACATAGTATTTCCGGTCATGTCCCATGAAAATTTTAGGCGATTAAATGGGCATGTGACAACTAGCATGGCTAGGGCCAAGGAAAAGTGTGTTTGGCATGGCGCGGCTAGCTTGGATAGGTTTGGTTTGGCTTGGCATGTGGGGCCAAGGTATTTTCCATGGGCGCATGGCGTGGCTAGGGCCAAGGCAAGGGTGTTTGGCTTGGCATGGTGTGACTAGCATAGCTAGGGGCAAGGCAGAGTACGTTTGGCATGACGCGGCTAGCTTGGGCTAGGTGCGGTTTTGGCTTGGCAGGTGGGGCCAAGGGTTTTACATAGGCACATGGCGTGACTAGCTTGGGCTAGGTGCGGTTTTGGATTTGCATGTGGGGCCAAGGGTTTTCAATAGGCGCATGGTGTGACTAGCTTGGGCTAGGTGCAGTTTTGGCTCGACGTGTGGTGCCAAGGGCTTTCCATAAGCGCATGGCGTGGCTAGGTTGGGTTAGGTGCATGACCAAGCTAGGGTTTTGGGGAAAATGTCATTTGGTTACCTTAGATGGCCAGGATTTTCTCTTTGGATTGAAGGGAAACCGTTGATTGTTGCACGCCTTCGTTTTGATAGCCGCGTAGTGAAGGCCAGTATGGTGGCGCAACATGGGGCAATGGCGAGGTGCGTTTGGCATGGCGCAGTAGGTGTGGCTGGCTTGATTTTCCATTGGAACGGAGGTGCGGCTAGCATGGTTGTCATGCTCTGGCGCTGTTGGTGTGGCTGGTATGATGTGCTATTGGCACAGAGGTGCGGCTAGCATGGTTGGCATGCTTTGGCGCGGTCGATGTGGTTGGCATGATTTTCCATTGGTACAGAGGTGCATCTAGCATGGTTGGCATGCTTGGTGCGGTCAGTGTGGCTGACATGATTTGCTATTCGCACAGAGGTGCGGCTAGCATGGTTGGCATGATTTGGCGTGGTCGGTGTGGCTGGCATGATACGCCATTGGCACAGAGGTGTGTCTAGCATGGTTGGCATGCTTTGGCGCAGTCGGTGTGGCTGGAATGATTTGCAATTGGCACAGAGGTGCGGCTACAATGGTTGACATGCTTTGGCGCGGTCGGTGTGGCTGGCATGATTTTCCATTGGCACAGAGGTGCGTCTAGCATGGTTGGCATGCTTAGGAGCGGTCGGTGTGGCTGACATGACTTTCCATTGATACACGTGGGAATTAGGGTTTGGCTTGTGGTAACCCTAATTTGAAAAAGATACCCCGGTAATTATTTAGAGACACATTAAAGGTTTCAGTAAATGTGCCTAGTAAATGCTTGCTACTTTAAATGTTGTGACATCACTGTCTGCTAGGGTTTAGTGTTTTACGATTTTAACCCTAAGCTAAAAACCACCATCAACAACCGCACCGTCTTCTAATAGCGACCAAACCAGAACAACTTCGAACCTTTTCTTCAACAACACTTCCAACTTTTAAACTTTCTTTTCTCGCCTCACACCAATCACCGTTCAACTTTTGTAACCAAACCAACTTACTCTTCTACACCTTCTTTTCCTAGCTCGTGCACAGCCAGATCTTCGCACAATCCTTCTTTTAAACACAAAACAATTCTCTACCACCGAAAAAACTTGTGAATTTTCTCGAACTTTATCTCCTCTCCTCCCTCTTCCTCTCACCTTGATCTGAGACCAAATGTATGATCGAGCAAGAGAGAGAAGAGCACAAACAAAAGCAAATAAATTATTACATTGATAATCAGTTTGGTGTACAATTCTTTATGGCTCAATAGCCTACTTATAGTCTCACAAACTTGACGATCACTCAAAGCACTTTCCTAATAAAATCAAACATTAAATAAAGCACACTTCTAGAAACACAAAGAAACTCTAAACATAGTAAAACTCAAAAAACAGCAACCGGCTCAACTTGCTTCTCAAGTTAGCTCGACTTCCAAAACCATATCTTGGTTTAACTTCCAACAAGTAAGAGATCCATATCAACTTAGTTGCACGAATAGATAGTCCGTGTAGTCAGCTTCTGTTGCTGACGAACCTATAGCTCCTCAAATAGTCTGAATATGTAACTCCGTCCAAGCTCTCTGTACGACTATGAAATGATTATATACATGATTTCAGATGTGAAAATATACAAAACCAATCTATTGGATTACAATGAACTTTTTTTGTAGTTATCTTTTTAATCTAAAACAGGTGAAATAGGGGCTACAAAAAAAAAAATCGTGCACAAAGCAACCCAAAGATTTTGGCATGCTTTAATATTTGGGTGGTCGGTTGACCGTGACATGAACAGTCAAGTGTTAATTATTGTCGATAATTCGTTTTCCTAAATCTACAACCCAAACCTTACACCTCTAGTTAAAAAAAAAAAATTATGGAAGAGTTTAAGACACCTATTGCTATTAGGGGAATTAAATGTTACTCGAGCAGGGGAGTTATCCATCTCTTTTAGACATGTTTGTTATTACCTATCTTCTTTTTCTCTCTATTGATTCTAGAGATCAAGTTGATCTGTATTACTCCATAAGGTCTATTCATCGTACATTAGTACGACGTTTAACCTTACCTAATCAGCCATAAATTCGATACCATAAGAAATACACTACGTACAATAACTTCTTCTTCTTCTTTCGTGTTTTCATGCAAAAAGTACATACGTTATTACGATGCAGTGGTATGATCGAAAGCGAATTACCATTTCAAGAAATGAAGGAAAGAGAAAGTTCTTTTATACCCCGTATTTTATTCTCAAAGTATTTTCTCCGCCTAAGTGTCACTTGCATATTGGTCCGTTTCATTCAGAATATCGCCCCAATTCATCCATGCCATACCCTTCGGTTTCCAAAAGAGTTGGATGTTAGATGGTTTCGGATAGACAGGAGAAAATGATGGTTTCAAGGACTTTTCCATTATTATTTGATGCTAGTACTTTTTAAGCGATTAGAAGATCGGAAGGGAACTCCAAGTCTCCAACTCAACAGATTTTCCTTTTCATTTTTGTTGATCAGCTATTGACGAATCATTTTTTTTTTACGTTCTTCATGAATCACGCAAGAAAGCTTGTTCTTTCTTTTCTGAACAATCCTACACTCCTATGTGCAAACAGGTGGGTTTATTGATTGAAGAAAATAAAACATAGGAGGAGGGGGCAAAGACCTGACCTCCGGAAGAAAGAAAATGAAAAATCTAAACGTGGATAAAACATCCCAATCTATGCCCATCGCCGCCGGATTAATGAGGTGGCAGTCGCACCCCACTTAACATTCAAACTGAATGTTATTAAGAACAGAAATTATTAACCGACCGAGAGAAAAACAAGATGAAAAAAACCGCCTCTCACACCCACCCCGCTGCACGTCTCCCGAGGGGTGGGGCCCAGTGGGACTCACACAATAAAAAAAAAAAACCAAAATCTGTTAGAGTCGGTTTTCATGTGGTTTTTATACTCGATCTGTTAAGAATCATTGTATTAAGAAACTCCAAGCAGTACTTCTCCCACGCATAACATACGAAACCTCCTACGTAAACAAATA
Organism: Papaver bracteatum; assembly: GCA_023529315.1. Taxonomy (NCBI): domain Eukaryota; kingdom Viridiplantae; phylum Streptophyta; class Magnoliopsida; order Ranunculales; family Papaveraceae; genus Papaver; species Papaver bracteatum. The sequence goes on from JAJJWX010001929.1 coordinate 108,413, forward strand.
AGTAAAGAAATATTGAAATTGATCCAGCTTAGCTAGCTACATTTTATTTTCATAATAAACCCTAATTCTTCAATGATATCATGTTCTAGCAACACAAACTAATAATAAAAAATAGTACCCCTTATGTAGATCATCACACCACATAATTATTACATAATTCGAATGTTATTCTTGCGCATTACTTGTGCACATATGGAGAGAAAGAAGAAAATCATTAAGCCGTAAGCGCATGCTGATTTAAATTTGATCAAAATATTGGAGAGATTTCTGGCGATGATCTTCCTCAAGAACTTGTCCAGCTGCTTCATGATCCAGGAGCCACTTCTCCAGTAAGCAAAATAGAGGTTGGTTTTGATCATCTTCAACCAACCCTTGGTGACCGCTCTCGGAGATCGAATCAACCTTACCATTGATTGGGGTAGTAGTTGTAGTAGTGGTAGTTGTTTGAGATTCCTCCAGGGTTGCCGATGTCGAACCATGAACTGTAGTTGAGTCTAAAGAAGAGTTCTTCTCCCAACAACTACTTATATTCTCAAATGATAAAATAGATTCGAAGTTATAATCTGCAGCCTCTTTTGAGATAAGATCATCATCGCCATTACAGATTTCTTCTATTTTTATCTTCTTCGCAAGTATCTTCCCATCATCAAGGTTATTGTTACCACTGTTGTTATTGGAGTTATCGTTGCCATCGGGACGTACTTTCTCTTTTGTTTGGGTAGTCTTTAATTTGAGTGTATCAGGAGAAGTCTTCATCCAACCTTTCAAGAGTCTTGAAACGTTTTCTGTGCTAAAAGCATAAGTAGTAGATGAGGGAGTACTAGTAATAGTACTGATGAACTTATTTAGGGTTGAGCTTTTATGGATGGAATAATGATGTTCTCTTTTAAAAAATTGAAAGCTTGTTGAAGAATCCGATGATGATGACGATGATCCCCAATGATGAGGCGGGTGTAGTACCGAATGAAACATGTCCAGTTTCTTCTTTAGATGTGTATTCCAATAATTCTTTATATCATTATCTGTTCTTTGTGGAAGATATGAAGCTATTGCTGCCCATCTGTGAAAAAAGGTTAGGAACTATTAATTAAAAAATTGTAGATTAATTATTAACATATTGTAGTAATTGACTTCGAATCAAATTTACTAAATATACTTGTTTCCCAATAAACTTTGAAGACTAATTATCATCTTTTCTTCAGCTTCAGTGAACTTTCCTCTCTTGATTTCTGGTCTTAAGTGTTGAATATTCAATACCAACTTAGTTAAGTGTTCACATCTATCTAAATTAACCTAGAAATATTTAGGATGTCTAGAGTCAATGTTAGACAATTAACATGTGTAAAATGAGTGTTCTAGAGTTAGACAAATCAAATAAGAATACTAGATTGTCTAGTAGTTGGTTTGGTGGAAGCCTCCATAGGCATAGTTGTTAGCCTCCATAGGCATAGTTGTTATCCTCCATAGGCATAGTTGTTAGCCTCCATATGCATAGTTGTTAGCCTCCATAGACATAGTTCTCTTCTTCTTTTTGTAGCCTATAAATAGGCATGTTGTATTCATTTGTAAGCAAGAAAGAAAGAATCAATCAATCAAAAATATCAAATAGATTGTATTCCACCAAGATTAATATCAATGTAGTCTTTACGCTTCCGCGTTTATGTTCTCCTCTCTCTTGTTCGATCTTTAAGATGGTATCAGAGCAAGGTGAGAGGGAGAGAGGAGAGGAAGAGAAGTTATATGTTTTCCTAAAGAGTTTCTAAAGTTGCAATAAGAAGGAGAAAGAAAACTAAAAAAAAAATAAAAAAAAATAGTTGCGCAATATTCTGATGGTTATTGTGACAAGTTTGAAGCTAGAAGTCAGGTGAAGGAGAAGTTTGATGTCGTTTGAATTCACGGTGAAAATCGAGCTTAGGGCATGTTCTTGATGCCGAGAAAACATGGCGATCGAGATACTAGTCTTAAAAAAAAAAATGTTACCGATGTTTTTGATGAGAAGAATCAAAGATGGTCATAAAGTCCAAGCTTGAGTTGTTTAGGGTTTGTTTGTGACGGCGTCGCTGCTCCAAAGAAATCGAAAAAAAAAATGGTTTATGCTTAGCTGGTGAAGGCGTAAGGATTATTGCTATCTTGCAGCTCCGTCGCTTGTGGTTTTAAAGCCATGCTCGTGATCTTGAAGAAGAAGAAGAAGAAGAAGAAGAAGAAGAAGAAAAAAAAAAAAGTTCGGTTGTTTGGTTTTGAGCTGAGGGTTATGAACTCGTTTCTTGAGCCAAGATAAAGGAAGATTATTAAGACAAGTTTTCCAAAACAAAACGAGCCTGCTGATGTGAGCGAGCACAAGGAAGAAAATATGATTGTTTGCTGCTGCCATTGGCGTAGTAACAAAGATGACAAGCTTTAGCCTAGAAAACATCGTAGGAAGGTGCTGTCATGTGTCGAGATTGGTATTTTGCTGCCATTGCCATGAGAGCTCCAACCGGTGATGATGATAATGCTTGCGTCTGGTGATGAGACATGTAGCTCGTTGGTGCTTCTCAGGAGGGTGCTGTCATGAAGAGATGACTATGGACAGCGAGAAGAACAATGGTGGTTTTCCGATGGAATGGAGCTGCTGCCACTATCGGCAGCCGATAATGAAGCCCATGGTTGAGCTTGGAAAGCAATGGTGTTGCTTCTCGGGTTGCAGCCATTAACAGCATAGAAATGGAAGTGAATCGAGCTCAGAGATGAAGGGTGAACGAAGGGAAAACGAGTGGCAGCTGCCATTATTGACCGAAGCTCGAGATGTAGAGAAAACGTGTGATACCGACACACCTAACACGCCGCACAGAGGAAAGAAAAAACGGAAAGCAAAGGCGGAAAGCAAAAGTGGAGAGAACACGGCCGTGATGAGACTGCATACATGAAGGACGACGAGACGGAGACTGCTGCTGCTGCTCCAAAGCAATGATGATGTTTGCCAACAGATGAAGGAATAAAATGGGTTGAGCAATAAGAGTGGATTGAGGTGTTGCTGCTGTAATGAATTCTTCCACCGATGGAGATTTGAACAAGTGATGAGTTAACCGTTGAAGGAAGAAGAACATGATGTTGTGTCGAGAGAAACAGAATGTTTCCATGATGATACACGGTGGTCGATGGAGTTGGAGATCGATAGTCGCGCATGCAAAGCAAAAGCAAAAAAAAAAAAAAAAAAAAAGAGAGTGCCAGTGAGAAAGTGCCATTCAACTCTCTTTTCATGGTGTGACCGACACACTAAACGTCCATCTCACCGGCAGACAAAAAAAAAAAAACGAAACAAAGAAGAAGTTGAAGGTGATTTAGATGGGCTGAAAGCCTCAAAGAAAATAGAGAAGATGCAGACAAGATGTTTGTTTAAATGCAAGGAAGATCATGGAAACATAAGTGTGACAATAATTTTCACAGCGTTGCAAATCTGTTACGAATTCAGAAATGTGGCAAATCTGGATAGCGTGACAAAATTGTAACAGCAATATAACAAGAATAAGAATAGTCAGAGCTTGTGGCAGAAGCTTGACGAAATGAAAGATTGTGAGAGAATATGGATAACCAAAGAAGTGTTACAGTTTTCGAACAAAAGCGTGACTGGAACAAAGATGAATAGAAGAAGAAACAACAAAAAATGTTGTGAAGAAACGGAAGCAATCACCAAGTGGTGATGAGATAGAGAACAACAAAAGTGGGTGAAAATCCTATGAGTTGTCTAAAGAGTACAAGAAGTATTTTACTGAAACGAAGAAGGACCGCAATGTCCCTAAACTACGATGGAACCCTTATGTTCTAAAACTACAAAGAGGACCGAAATGTCCCTAAACTACGAAGGGGACCATAATGTCCTTAAACTTCCGAAGAGGACCGCAATGTCCCTAAACTACGATGGAACCCGTATGTTCTAAAACTACGAAGAGGACCGTAATGTCCCTAAACTACGAAGAGGACCATAATGTCCTTAAACTTCCGAAGAGGACCGAAACGTCCTTAAACTATGAAGAGGACCGAAACATCCTTAAACTATGAAGGGGACCGAAATGTCTACGATAAAGAGAAGTTGGAAAGTCGGTGTTGAGGGGGAGTGTTGAATATTCAACACCAACTTAGTCAAGTGTTCACATCTATCTAAATTAACCTAGAAATATTTAGGATGTCTAGAGTCAATGTTAGACAATTAACATGTGTAAAATGAGTGTTCTAGAGTTAGACAAATCAAATAAGAATACTAGATTGTCTAGTAGTTGGTTTGGTGGAAGCCTCCATAGGCATAGTTGTTAGCCTCCATAGGCATAGTTGTTAGCCTCCATATGCATAGTTGTTAGCCTCCATAGACATAGTTCTCTTCTTCTTTTTGTAGCCTATAAATAGGCATGTTGTATTCATTTGTAAGCAAGAAAGAAAGAATCAATCAATCAAAAATATCAAATAGATTGTATTCCACCAAGATTAATATCAATGTAGTCTTTACACTTCCGCGTTTATGTTCTCCTCTCTCTTGTTCGATCTTTAAGATTAAGTAATTAGTCCATCTCAACCTGCAACTTTTGCTGCACCTTAGCAAACCTTAAAATAATACAACAAACACGGAAAAAAATTAGGATCATACACATCAAAGTATAAAGATAACATGTTGCATATTAAATAAATTCATAATTAACAAGTTCCAAGTAGAGAAAGAAGTACTGATGATCAAGGATATATTCTCTATACTTACCAGTATAAGTTGGAACTGATCTCCAATTCCCCGGCCCATGTTGTTTGATATAAGATGTTAAAATTAAGTCTTCTTCAAGAGTCCAAGGCCCTTTCTTAATACCAACAATATCATCACAACAAGGAGGTCTTCCCATGGCTTGCTTGCTTTCTTTTCTTTTCTTTTCTCCTCTATATATTTTGGTATGATTTTATCTTTTTAAACTAGTTATATATAAGAATATTCTTCGATCGGGTACCTCTGAGTCTCTTGACTTACTTAGATTTATCTTTCTTATCAAAACATGCATTCTAAATTTACAGTAAGTCGGTAGAATTTGTGAAAGTATTTTGTAGGAAATCATGAGAGTCTGTGTTTACTAGCCAGATACATCAGTAGTAATGGTGTGTGCATATATAAACACGAAGTAGTAAACTATGTAGTTTCTGTCGGCAGTTCTAACCAAAAGGGGGTGATTATGATCAGCATGCCAACACGTTAATAATTCTCCCGCCTCCACTGTAGTTTAGCTGTATGATGATAAAACTAGCAGTGGAGTGGTGAGGAAGGAAGGTGCATGTCATGATCTATTGAGGAAAACAATCCATGCAACATTAACATTGTTAACATTGATGTGGGCAGGAATTTATTCTAGTGGGGGCTATAGTAGTTGAAGATTGTCGAGGTTCATTTGAAGAAAAAATGGGTGAGGTTCTGAAACCAACCAAGGTTTCCGAACCAATCTAGTCGCACAACAAAGATATACATACGGGGTTTTGGGGCATTAGGATGGTTTTGAAACCAAACAAGTCTGGTTTACGAACCAAGCAAGTTGCACATCAAGAGTATATATATATACGGGTCACTGACTCACTGGGCATTTGGATGGTTTCGGAACCAAACAATTTTTGTATCAAACCCACCCAGAAATCCTGTTTTAGAGAATATCTTCTAGTAGTGAGCATCTTAACAAATAATGTGACACATTAAAAAATTGTCAAATCATTTACTCCCTAGTTGCTAACGTGAAAGCTTCATCTTTGCTAACGGGAAAGCATATGAGATCATTGAGGCCTAATTTTGAGCACGTAAAAGCAAACATATCCATAAGAACTCGATCATTTTAAGAAGAAAAAAATCGGCACGTACATTACCCTATTGGCACGACCCCAACTGTCGAATCAAGAAAGAATAAGTCTCTCTAAATGAAATTCTCTGCAAGGGGAACATCAATCTCTGTAACATATTTTATTTCCACAATCAAAACCACTGCTAATATACTTCGAAAATTAATCCCTAGGCTTTTGGTATTCTCAGCATCACCCAAAACCAGAAACTGAGAAATAAATGGAAGTGTCGGGACGCAGAGTAAGTGTGCCACAAGTCTGGCTCCATATCTACGTATCCGTGTCGATCCAGCATAATTTACCAGATTGTTTGTAAGTAAGTACATTATGTGATCTACTGCTACAACATCAATGTGATCTACTACTACAACATCAAAAAAAAAAAAGAAACCAGAGCCAAGGAGCAACTGATCCCACATATCAGAAAACATTTCAAACATATATGAAATGTTAATGATATATTACCATCGGAGGGACTTTGAATTTGTTATCAAAAACCGGAAATACCTTTCAATTTTCAACCAAACCGCAGTAGAAAGCTTATTCTATTTCACAATCGTGCAAAAGAAGCTACGCCGTCCTGTTAGTATGATAATGGTGCTTCCGGTGACGGAGCCATAGAGGGACAAGAGACCCACTTGTTTTTTATAGCAAACAAAGCTACGCCGTCCTGTTAGTATGATAATGGTGCTTCCAGTGATGGAGCCATAGACGGACAAGAGTCTCACTTGTTTTTGATATTTAGTTAGAGCACCTTTGGTATTTTAGCAATTTTTGGTAATTGTGGAGGCAGAGATAGTTGGGAACGTTGGATTTTTTTTTCTTTAGGGGTCAACCAACTTGGCTGTGAAGAAGATCAACCTACTTCAAAACCTATAGAGTTCTGTATCATACTTCGTATCTGAATTTCCGAAACCATAATGCTCATCCACGGGCCGTTTCAGTAGACTAAGCAACCCCCCATAAATCACCTTCAAACCTCTTATTCCTAAACCATCTTGAAGAACTCTACGAAACTCTAACCATTCTCAATAAGGCTTTGAGGAACGAAGAGTAACATGTATACCACGAGTAGACGACCAATACTCAACCTCCCTACGATGATATCGGTCTGTCTCCCTTACAAAAGATATTCTCTCTCTTTCTTTGTCTTCTATCTCATTTGCTGCTGGCCTAGCATCAGCCTTTAATGTGTTCAAAAGAATAAAACAGGAAGCCAGATATTGATGCTGACACCATTTGTGGGAGAATATTGGATGATACAAAACCAAATGAGAAATATTCAATGGGTTAACTCTATACATTGCTGGTGGTACAACCATTGGTTTGGTTAGACGAAGTGGAAGCGGAAATTAAGTCATGTTGGAATGCAATTTGTAATGACTAGAATTGTCTACACATCTAGATAAAATGTTCTGTGTAGTTTAAACAAAAGAAGTGGATAAGCGAGATGTTTTTCGGTTGTAACAAGTAAGTGTGAACCTGGGTTGCACGGACACGGACTCGGCGACGCGGACTCGACAAGACACTAACGCGGACACGAGATCAATATTACATCGTCCCAGTACGGCTCAAGAAATAGAGCGTCCATGCAACCTAGGTGTGAACACACTAAAAAAACAGTGTTCTGTGGTGGGTCATTGTAACTTATAGATAGGAAAATGTTGCCATTTAATTTAATATTATCAAGTAAGTGTGAACACACTAAAAATGTTGTCATTTTTAATTTAATATTATAAGAGCTGTTGTATAAGCTGACTTAGACGCCTAGTCTTAATCGGTGCGGTGCAATTTTTGAAAGTACAAACTGTGGGAACACAAGCTAAGTCGGTCGAATATCTCTGTTTTCTGTATAAAATTTCTTTAACTATTAGAAACTCTCAGGTCAATCTTGTAATCAATAATCAATTCGATCTGGAATTGTAAAACTATGATCAATAATTAAGGCCTCTTTTCTCGAGGAAAAAAATAAAAGCGTAGTGCCTAATCCAGAGAAGGATTTTTTTTATTTAGCGCCGAATGGTCCACGAAATCTGGCTAGAGCTCAGCTGGAGCTTTAAAAGAGTGAATAAATAAGGCAGAGAATCTTACGCATTATCCAATGCTTTTCTCGGGTTGCATCACCGCCAACTGTAGATTTAAAAGCAAAATAATTTAGTGTGACTTTGTGCACCCGCGGGTGCACATTCTTCCCCTCCTTATTGGTGGGGTTTAACGGGGTTAAACTTTCTTTATTTTTATTTTGAGTTAATTAATCTTTGGGTCTTAAATTTTTGTATGTCTTATTGATTGGGTCTTAGTTTTGTCCAATTTAATATTTGGGTCGTTGACCCGTTAGTCAACATGAAATTTTGGTCAAAACGTTAAGAAAGCTAATGTCCGTTAGTGCTGCGTTTGCCATCGTAACAAATCCGTGTGCGGTGAAGAATCTACTTTAAATGAACGGCTGTAACTTGCTTAGCGAACCCTACCCGAAAAACTAACAGTTATCGAATGAGAAGGTAACATAGTTCGATTTTAAATCAATATCTGCTATCGATCATCAGATTCACCACGAACTTGAGAAACGAACAATTCTTCTTCTTCTTCCAATGGGATTAGTGTTGGTGATGTGAATAAAGAGGTGTTTGGAATTTGGTATGGATGATTTTAGTCTCATTTGAAATTGCTTATCCCAATTTCTTCTTCTTCCAAGAAATTATTCTCCTTCACTTTACTCATTTTGTTGATATTAATTTAGTCTCAATTGATATTGATGGTGGAATTTGGTATGGATGATTTTTGAGATTATAGTGGAAAAAAGTCAAGGAAGTTTAGTCTGGTTTGGTGTTGTTTGAATAAACTGGGATGCAATTTTGAGGGTGAAGTGAGTTTTCTGTAAACTTGACTGTTGTTTATTTTGAGTAAATTTGAAGCTTCATTTGTAGGATATGATAAGAATTCCTTTATTTAGGAAGATTGTGAACACACAGTAGAAGTTCGCGACTTGATATTGTATTTTGATTCTAGTTTGTGTTATGATTTACTGATTAGTTATCTGTTAATTATCATTATGCAATTCCTTGTTGATGAAAAATGAGATTTTAATTTGTGAATTTGATGGCAGTACGATATTCTGGGATTACTTTAACAGTTTGATGTCTGATGTTAACTAAACTTAACAGATTGACCAGAACCGCTAGTTGACCAGTTTGACTAACAAGTCAACGACCCAAACAATAAATCGGACAAACTTAGGACTCAAACTCTAAGACATACCAAAATCTAAGACCCAAACACTAATTAACTCTTTTATTTTCTATAATAATTTTATTATAGAAAAAACAAAAACACCAGTTTCAAAACAGTATTCTCCATGTTCTTTCATGTTCTCTTCTATATTTTTATTTCTTTTCTCCATTAACTTATTCACTGTCGTATTTTTTTTATCGGTTCACTGTCAAAGAAATTCTCCGTTTCTTTCTCACCATGAATTTTCTTCGGTGACAATGAAGATCACAAAGTTACATGATTAGTTCAGAAAATTAATAGTCTCCATGAATTTTCTTCTCTCCATGAAGATCACAAAGTTAGCTACAAGCCTTGAACCTTAACAATTTCCTTGATAAATCAAAAAATTGGAATATTAATTCAACTATGACAACCAAATCTGTAATCTAAAAATAGGAATATCAAATAACAACAACCAAATTCGGAATAAGAGCTAATGATCACTTGGATTTTTTTCATCCGATTTGATATCGTACCTTAGGGTCTTTGGCTGTGCTTCTACAGATTTATATTTTATTTTGATCCATCGATATGCTTGCATCCTATTAAAAGTGGGTGTGCTTGTAATTTAAAGATGGAGATTCCTTGATTATAGATAGTATTATTAGAGGGGAAAAATTATATACCTAAAACTAGAATAGAAGATTTGTTCCCCAATATTAGACAACTTAATCACCGAGAACATAAAGGTTTTCAACATACTTTATCAAACATGTTGCTGATACCATGGCAACATACCAAATGACATGCTTTTTCATACCCAAAGAAATAACAAAGAAAATGCATACCCTAAATAAAACCTTTTGGTGGGGCCATTTCCCAGAAAGCAACCGGGGTTGGTGCTCGAAAGCTTGGAATTCAATTTGTATCCCCATAGAGAACGGGGGTCTAGGTCTCAAACAATCCGAACAATTTAACATGTCCATGATTACAAAAACGACGTGAAGAATGATACAAAATCCGGATTCCCTCACTTCTAAAGTGTTAAAAGCTAAATATTTCCAAAATCGCTCCCCCCTTACCCTAACAACCACCAAACAAAATTGCTCTTGGTTTTGGAAAGGTCTGTGGAAGGGCATTCAAATAATCCAAAAAGAAGTTGTCTGGAAAATAGGAGATGGCAAGGATATACATCTCTGGGTTGATAATTGGATACCACTAAACTCCCCGAACAACATTGAGAGAAGCAATATCAAACCTCTCTAAACCAACACTCTGAAAACTGTTAGCGATGTCTTGTCTCCATATGCCAAAAATTGGAATGAGAATTTCCTCTATCAAGTCCTCCCACGCAATGTTGTGGAAAATATTCTTGACATAGATCTAAACCAAAATGCCAATACTAAAGATGTTCTAATCTGGCCTCACACTCGCGAAGGCCAACTGTCGACTAAATCTGTGTATGAGTACTCGATAAAGGAACGGGCTTCTCTCTTGGGCCAATCTCCTTTCCCTCCTCATAACCCAATATGGAAGAAAATTTGGTCCTTAGATGTTATACCTAGAATCAGAGTTTTTGTTTGAAAATGCTATAGTGGTATTCTACCGGTTAGCAGTAAAATAGGTAGATGGGTCTCAACAATTGATAGAACTTTCACCTTGTGTGGACACCCCAATGAAACAGATTCCCATACCCTGCTCAATTTCCCTTATAGTCGCGCTGTCTGGTTTGGCGTACACTGTAGGGTTGATTGCAATAATACAAATGTTCAAAATTGGATTAAATCTTGGATTTCCAACAAAAATACTAGTACGGTTGCTGGGTTCCAATGGAATCAGCTACATGCTCTTACAGCGTGGCACATCTGGAAAGCCAGATGCCTAAAAACCTTCCAACAAAAGCTACAACCTCCTGCGACTACCATACAACTTGTGAAAACCCATACCCAAACCAGAAAATACAAGAACACCTGGAAATCCGAACATAAACCATACATCTTGGATTTCCCTTGCACTATAATTTTCAGTATTAAGTTGAACACCTGGAAATCCGTTGGCATATTCCATTCAATTAACGATAATAATGTTTAGCAATGTTGTCAAACATAACGATATATGTATGTTATATTGAGAACTAACAAAAATGCAATAAAACCTAAACCAGAAACCCAAATTGGAATTACCTTTGAAAGAGAGAATGTACCGATTCAGAGAAAATTTTTGTTGTAGATGATGATGATGGATTCACTCCTTTATAATTCAATACAATATTGATAAATCAATCTTTCTTAGCATACACTCGATTCCTTGCTCCAAATTGATTTCCCTGCAAAGAATTCGAGCCCAAAATAAATCTATAATATCTTTATCATGTTATCGAGAATTTTAGGATACACACTTCTTCCTTATTTGCTGCCATTGTTGCAGAGGAAGATACAGAAACAAAGAACTGCAGAAGATGCCAACCAAATTGTAGTCGGACATGACGAAGGCATCTTATCTTATATAGAGCGCGTACAAAGAAAAAAACGAGATTAGAAATCCAGTTAAATTCTCATTGATTAGGAAATCTTAAATTCAGTATTTTTGCTATAAACGGAAATCCAGTTAAGAAACCGGACGTTCATCTTTTTCAAGAAGCGGAGATGTATAAACGTCTTCTTCTTTTTAATAGTACCAAAACCAGGAAACCATGGGCATTCGACGCTCGAAAATATCCCTCCCCCAACTCTCGATCCGCGCCGTGGGATGACTAAATCGATGGTCAACCAAATATAAATTTAGTACTTTTGTTGTATTTTATAATGCATAATATTTGTATTTCTTCATGTATTTCCATTACAATGTATTTTATTGATGTAAATCTTCTAGAAAATATATGAAATCTGAGGCTTTTTGCTGGGAAATTTTTTTATCACACAGTGCGCGAGCAACCCTTGAACGCGCATCTTGGTAGCCATCTGATTGCTAAGATGTGATGTCATCAAATTTTTAACCAAACCACAGTTAGTTCCTAATTTTTCCAGATTCCATATGAATTTTCCTAGATATATTTTCCTTGTAATACATATTGTGTCCTAGTCCCTCCTTATATTGGGGCGCCAAGATAACGATGTCTATTATTCTCTGGAAACCTAAAAACAAAATGTTCTTCACCAAGGTAATCTTTCAGATCGGATTTAAGAACTGTTGTGTTGCAGTTGAACTTACATCGTGAATTAAAATAGCAGAAAGAAAAATTCTCAATTCATCTCAAGTACGGACCAAATACAGGTAATGGTGTAGACACGGAAATTGTTCTACCTTGTCCATTGACATCTCTTCAGAGTTCCACTTATATAAAGTTCGAGATATGCTAAAACTCAGGGGCGGAGCTTAGTGAGGACTAGGGAGGACAAAATTTTCAAAATGGCTATTTTAGGCTTAGAAATTTAAGGTTTCCATAATTGTTCCCTCTGGATTCTATAAAATTGCAATAATATGCTTCATTTGTGTAACGTTTTATGTACATTTCAAAATTTTCTATAACAAATTCTCAGGACCGTCTCTAATGTTTCAGAGGCTCCGGGCGAACACTTAGAAATGGGCCTTTCTCTATAAACATGAGAAAAACTTTATATACATGAAAAAAACAAATGAGAAATGGCAATTAGTAAAACAATTCATTTACGCTTCTATATATTAAAATCTAAAAAAAATCAAGAATAATTAAGAAAACAACTAGCACAGTAGCACCAACAACAATAATAGAATGGTTGTCATGAAGACAACTACCATCTTCAAACCAGCAAGATCGGCAATACAATCTCCAAAAATACTTGGTGCAACCTATCGAGGGAACCTGGTGATGGGTATGATGATGGGCGTGTGCAGAGGAATGGAGAAAGAAATTAGGGCTTGCAAGAGTTAATTATCACTATATATCATTGTTGAAATCAATCAAACGGCTATCTAGCAGACAAAACTAAAGAATCAGGAGTTTCATAGAATTAATTAGTATATAGGATTTTTTTTGTAATTGGATGTTCAATTTAGGAGTTTGAATGAAAATTCTCTTATTTGCAAGGAAGAGATACCGGGGATTTTTATTTTGTTTGGGCCCTCACAAAACTGGGCCTAGGGAGGCCGGCCTTCGTGCCCCATGCCTAAGACGGCCCTGCAAATTCTAGAACTAGGCATAAGGTTCTATAAAGTATTGATATTTTGTGGAGTCTTGACCCAAGTTCTGTATTTTGTTTGTCGCAAAATACCCTAAAAAAAAATTGGGCGGCCTCCGACCGCCACTATTGCTATCTCCCGCTATATATTTGTCCCTCCAAGTTGGCAAGTCTGGCTCCGCCACTGCTAAAACTGCACTAATCTTCAAGTACAACTATTAATGTTTAGGTTTGATGACTATCAAGTTTTCTTATTCACCTCTAATCGAGTAATAGGTATTGCATTACTTAGATACATTACAGTCAGAATGAAATAAAAGGCCTTGGAAGTATGGAACCACTCTACTGACATGGCCCTTATAACCACTCTTCAATACCCCTCGACCTCTTCCTGACACAGTCCCTTTTAACCACTCTACTGACAAGGCCTTGTCACAAAACAAAAGAGAAAAAGCTAAAGGTGTACCAAAAATGGCGGACCAATGGTGTACCAATCCCATCCAACCATTAGATTCAATTAAGCAGGCCCCACTTGTATCTAAAACCCCCACCCCCTATAGATCTCAGCCGTCCAAGGGATTGGTACACCATTGGTCCGCCCCTAGACAGGTCGAAACAAAACTAGCTAATCGTTTATCACCATGCTTACCCATTTCCATCTTCCTCAAATGTGCACAAGTGAACTGTACGATAGTCGTCCAGTGCGTTCAAGTGACTAATGTAGTTTACGGATTACATCATTTTGTGATTGCCAAAAAAGAAAAGAAAAAACTAGTTAAGAATTAGTTCAACCACCTTTCCAACAAATTCTTGGCGCTAAAATATAAGGATAAGGAGGGAGTACCACACAATAAGTATGACAAGGAAAAAATATCTAGAAAAATCCGTATGGAATCTGTAAAAATTGGGAGTGCGAATTCGTGCACACTCTTTAACGAGTGTATATTTCACATTTCAATCTTTATCCTTGATTTAATTTAGGGAGTTATGTAACGAGGGTCATGATTCTAAACATGGAGGGTAATAGGGCCATCAGTTAAATAATCAACACAAAATTGGTCAAAAGATTAAAAATAAGAAATCCTGGGTGAAATAGATTTCTAGGTTTAGATACTGTTCATATAGCCAAAATTCTGAAAAATACTGTTCATTTAGACAAAATGGATATTTCACCCAGGAAAAATAAAATAAAATAATGTGTTTTACCTAAAATACCCACTGAATTTTTAAACCTCTTTTTTCAAACATTATTCTTCTCTTCGTGAAGAAAAAAAACAACTTCATCCCTTCTAAGCTCTGAGCGATTTTCGAATCATAGATTTGTCCCTTTTCTTCAGAGTGATTTTCGTTTCCCTTTCAAATTTGTGAGTTCAATACATGCTGATCCACGATTGTTGAATCGAAGTTTAGTATACTTTACTTTCAAATCATCTAATAGCATCAAATCGGTAAGTTTGAAGTTTCAATTGATATAAATTTGATTTGGTTTTTGTCCAATTGAAGTTTCTTTGTCGATTCTGAAGTTTCTCTATCAATTATGTGATTTTTGTTAATTTTTGATTTTAGTTGTTGATTTTGATTATCCAGGTTTCACTAATATACACAGATGCAAACCAATTTTGGATTTTAGTTGTTTATTTTGATTATCCAGGGTTTTACTAATATACACAGATGCAAACAAATTTTGGGTTTAGGTTATTATTATGATTTCTCCTTTGGTTATTATTAGGATTTCTTACCTTATTCAGTACTAGGTAAGTTATGAAATCATGAAATTACAAACGGCTTGGATGTAACCAGGTTATATAGCAACATGTGCTGTTAACTCAAAAACTTTACACAATGTGATTCGATGCTTTTAGGGGATGCTAGTGCTAATACTGACCCTACTCAAGAGCAAAGCAACACCACATCTAAGTTGGAGCATGAAGCCACAATCTATCAAATCGGTACAGATCAGCTATTCTTCTTTAAGCAGAGAGGAATTGGTCAAGAGGCGGCCATCCATGTCATGGTTTCCCTGTTCTGTGCGGATGTTATTAAAAAGCTTCCAGCTAAATTTGGTGCCGAAGTGAACGAGCTATTGAGCTTGAAACTCGAAGGCTCTGTTGGGTAAATTATACAAGTACAGTTAAAGCCTCGACAAGAAGATAACTTAATGGCATATGGACAGTTTTGAATAAAGAAGGCATTAAATCTCAAGTTATATTATGTATCATTTGATTTTTTAAACCAATGCTTAAGGATTCATCCTGAAGCTTTAGGTGATGGTTTTTACAATGCAACTGATATTACTAGAATCAATGAAAAGACATCATGATTTTTATTTCTTGTGTTTTGCATTTTCAATTTTTATTTCTAGTGTTTTTGCATTTTCAATATTACCTAGAACTTGCAATTTAAGACCCCAACTCCCTAAGCCTAAAACTAACAAAGTTTTAGGGAAATAGAACTTTGCTAGTAAGCTGTCAAGAACAACCCTGCTAAAGGAGAAAGTACTATACAGAACTGTTTAGAGCAGTACTCTGAAGATAGTCGTAGAAGGTCACTTGATTGGTTCCTTGTGCACTGATCTGAAGGTAGTTGTAGAAGTACATAGAAGTCCAAGCCTGGTTACATTCTGACAAAAAATTGCAGTTTTGTACAGGCTAGGATGTAACCGGGTTTCATCCAAGCCTGGTTACATTCTGAAAAAAAAATGGAGTTTTTTACAGGCTAGGATGTAACAGAGTTTCATCCAAGCCTGGTTACATTCTGACAAAAAATTGCAGTTTTGTACAGGATAGGATGTAACCGGGTTTCATCCAAGCCTGGTTACATTCTGAAAAACAATTGCAGTTTTGTACAAGATAGGATGTAACCTGGTTTCATCCTGCATATTCTGGAAAAAATGAGATTTTTGGCCAGGGTGAAACTTGTTTCATCATGTATATTCTGTCAAGAAAGAATATTTTCAACCTGTAACCTGACAAAAACTCTGAAAATAGTTTTATACATGATGAAACCAGTTTCATCTTGCAGTTTGACAAAAAAATAAAAATTCTTCAGTATGTTTTTTGGTTTCATCATGCATAATCCGACAAGACTATATAGTGCAGGCTAACTTAATTAAATTTTTTTTTCAGATTAATTGACATGTAATTAAGATACATATACATTGTTAAATGAATATAAACTCATCAACGTAAGAAAAGATACATTTTTTACAAACAAAAAATATAAACTTAAACTACATCAATAGCTTTTTTGTAACTATCTATTGCTAAACAACCTTGTAATGAAACGACCAAACATGTTCTTCTCTAACTCTGCAGAGCCAACCATGTAAACACTTCCCTGTAATCACCTAAAGCATACATCTAATAATCTCTTGCATTTCAGAAACACCCATTTCAGCTTCTTGGTTAAACTGCAACCATGCTCAATCCAATCCCGTAGCTTTAAAAAAAAAAATTGGTCAAAAACCAGTACTCACACATTAAACCGCAAAATAATATAGTATATTAAAGCTAGATGAAACTGATTTTCATCCTAGTTTAAACATGCTGAAACAATATACACCACAAATTTAACCTAAATGAAATGGGTTTCATACTAATATATACTATATTAAGCCTGGGTGAAACTGGTTTCATCAATCAAAAGGAATAAGGAATTAAAGACAACACAGGAAAATCAATTACATCAAATTACATGAATGCAAAATCAATCAATTCAAGAATCAAAACTTCTAAACATAATCAGATGCAAACCATACAATACATATAACCAGATGCAAACCATTTTCATCCAAAACATAAACTTTAAAGTCATTACAATAACCAACTAAAATCCAGTTACATTCCCATTTAGTGAAATGAAAATAAAATCAATCATGCAATTCTGAAAATAAAATCAAAAAAAAATTGGGTTTGGAAACTTACGAGTTCTAGGAGAGATTTTATGAAATTGATCGATTCAAACCCTAGAAATATTTTATGCTGTAGTTGGTGTTGGTGGGTAAACCAATTTCAATTTTACTGTTGATAGAGCAAACAAAAAGATGATGATACTGATTTGTGATGTTATTGTTGATGGTGAAAGCTGATGATACTAAAAGCGAACAAAGATGTTAATACTGTTGATGTGGTTGACGGTGGAGAAACCAGTTTCAACGATGGAGAAATATGATCGTCGTGAAGAAAGAGAACGATGGTGGAGAAAGGGAAAATTTCTATTGTCGGTGATGGTGCTGGTTGTGGTGGTGAAGTTTTTTTGAAGAGGAGTTTGATTTTCCGCGGTGGTGATGGCGGCGATGGAGAACGAGAGATGAAAATTTGATTTTTCAGATCTGGTTTATGTTGGTTCGACGAAGAAGATGAGAAGAAATGAGATTTCTGATGTCAAAGTAATGTGATATGAAGGGCAGTAATGTAAACTCCTCATTTAAAGATTCCTTTGGACATTTGACCCAGGCTGAATCCTAACTGTCCATATGGCCCAGGAAAAGTTCTCTTTTGGCTATATAGCCCATTTTCTGAATAATCAATCAATCACTGTTTAGATATTCGAAAGTAAAAACTAGTAACTGATACTAAAACAAATCAAAGAATCAATCACTGTTTAGATATTCGAAAGTAAAAACTAGTAACCCTCCTGCACCAGATGCGCTCAAAGAGAAGGAACAAAGTGGTGAGTAATGCATTAGTTTCTGGTACCCCTTCGACTGTTTTGACCTGATACCTTATGATTTGTTTGAGTTGTTGTAATATGGTCATTTTTGTAACTTTTGAAATCTAGCTGCTGTAGAAGGGTTTGACACTACTCGAGACACTGCTGATAAACCAGTGGGTGAATTGGAAGGTGTAGCAAATGTTCATAGTTCATCTCCTGAGACGATTTCGACAGAGAGTTATTACCTGGATGCTAATGAAGTTTTTACTAGAGTGGTCGAAGATGATGATGTTGAAGAAGATGAAACACATGATGAAGAAGAAGATGATGAAGTCCTAGAGATTGCTGGGAAACCAAGAGATCCTTCTCTTTTGATATCGTACAAGTTTCATATAGCGAAAACTATTTGGGCAACACCGGTAATACTTGCGAGTCATATTCTTTTTCGTTGTTTGATTTTTTTTTCGACTGTTCTTGTTGCGATGTTGATTTGCCATTTTTTTTTTTCTTTTCCCGTAGACTCACGTAAGGCCCCTTAGAATCTTGCATCACTACAAAGCACTAGTTAAGTGGAAACTAAATGGCGACAAATTGGTAAGCGCTTATGTGGAAAAATCGGGATTTGAAAGTCTATTCAAGTATACTCACAATACTCTTGACATAGTGCTGATCAATGCCTTCGTAGAGCGCTTTTATCCGGAGACTTACACTTTCCATCTCCCATTTGGTGAGATGACTATTACCATAAACGATGTCTCTCAAATTTTGGGTTTGCCCGTGGATGGAAAAGCTGTGAGACTAGATTTTGAAGGAAAGTGTATCAGTTGGGATAAGTGTTATGAACTGTGTGAAAATGTTCTTGGACTGGACAAACACACTTGTGACCGTGAAGTATTTGAAAGAGTGCTCAAAAGTGGTAAAGAGAATAAGAAAGCCTCAAAAAGAATCAAATTGGAATGGTTACGTGAATATTTCAGCGGGAAGAATCAGAAGCTTCGAGAGCCGAAGCATGTTGCTGCCGCCTATCTGTTGTATGGGATAGGTACGATAGTTCTGGGTGATCATTCCTCGAGTAAAGTTGCCGCGTCTTATTTGATTTATCTTCAAGATTTAGAGAACGTGAAGCAATACTTATGGGGTACGGCTTGTTTATCTCATCTTTACTCGAACCTGGGAAAAGCATCTCGCTCTAAGTTCTCTGACCTTGCTGGAAACATGACATTATTGTCGGTAAGACATGTTTGTGTGTTTATTTAGGTTTTATCTCTTTTTAATTGAAATCAGTTACTAATTTTATGATAACAGGTTTGGATTGTTGAACACTTTGGTTGTTAAGCAATGAGACTGAATCCACTAAGCAGTGGATAGAGATGTCCACTAAACAGCTAGACAGAAAGACCCGCTAAACAACTGTCATATGATGCAAAAATAAAATAAAAATTAGACCGCTCAACAACTGGTCATATCATGCAAAATTTTTTTTTTTTTTTTTTTTTTTTTAAAAGACACTTACACACTGGTCATAATAAAAAATTTTGAGACCCGCTCCATGACTAAAGTTAGTTACAACTCTAGTTCCAGGCTAGGTGTGGGGTGGCATGGTTTGCTATTGGCACTGAGGTTCGGCTAGCATGGTTGGCATTCTTTGGCGCGTTTGGTGTGGCTGGCATGATTTGTCGTTGGCACGGAGGTGCGGCTAGCATGGTTGGCATGCTCTGGCGCATTTGTGTGGCTGACTGATTTAAGATTTTTCTTGATTTTCGTAGTAGCAATAAAATATTCGTTCTCTCGGAAGTTGTTAAGATTAAATTCAAAGGTTTAAATAAAAATAATAAAAAGAAGAGAGATTCATTGGGCTTAGGATTTCACCTAATTCATAACAATAGGTTCAATTATTCATTCTTCAGCAGTTATAGCTCAAACAATAAAACAACAAGGACTCTTATTTTTGCCAAGGTAGATTCTCCAAACATTAATTGTAAAACTTAAGCATGGGACATCTAAACATCTAAGTAAGCATGACCCATCTAATGAAATGACAACTAATTTTTTTAAATCATAATTCTATTAAAATTAATGCAAAAGTCTTAAAAAGAATTAAATCATTTTACCCATGTATGAAATTTGGCTTCATCCATCGACCCAGTGTAGGTTTAGCTACTCATATTGTAGACACGCTCAAAATGGATTTTTATTACTCAAATGTGCTTACAAATGATGAAAAATGAGAGAAATCAAAATAAATTAGGAATTTGCAACGCCCATAAAAACGTTACAAATCCTTTGTTACAATGTACGATACTTGAAATGTACTGTATTCACTGTTCAACCGTTCTTGCGGAAAGCCTGTTAAAAAACAGCGTGAATAAACCACGGTTTATTAACTACAGAGCTTTCACGGCCTTATGTTCTTCGTTCTTGGAACAAAGCAGGAGAAATTTCTGCCCTTTGATTCTCTCGTCTCTCGACCTCCCCCAACTCTCGATACCCCTACTACAACATCCTAAAGACTCTTTTATACTCTTGACAAATAAAACAAATATTTCCGGTTCAATGCAAAATATTCTTTCTTCAATTCATTATTCTCATCGCCATTACACGGATTTGTTTCCATGTTTATCTTCTTCGTGACTGAAGAAGTCCACACACGTCTCTTGGTTGAGCTAAAATCTATCCACCACACGCTACCACCAAGAATATCTCAACAAAATACCAAAAATATCTCTCGAGAATATTATTTCTTCATTTCAACCAATCTCCACGTTGACCATATTTTATCAATTCAAAGCCTTTTTACATACCTTCCCTGTTTGAATGAAACAGGTCATTCTGCAACCAATTCACCAAAAATACGATTAAATTTCAACCAAATCACTTCCACAAATACGCGCAGATCTGATCAAACGTGAACCCCCGATTTCTTTAAACCCGATTATCCAACCAATTTAACGAGCAGTACAAAGACGATTACCATCCACTGTTAAGCCTTAACAGACTCATCCAAGAATTTTCAGCGATTTAATCTCATTAAAACTTCTTCAAATTGTCAATCCTAATTAAGCGCTCAAGAACAAACTTTCCAAAAGCTGTTCTTCCCTGTTTTCATCAATGGTGATTATCACCAAATTTAAGCGAATAGGAGAACATTACCATCTCTATTTGGACCCTAGAAACAAACCCATTTGATTTCATCGCTTTAATCTCAAAACCCAAACACCTCCAAATCTTGACCTAAATCTGCACCCATTTTTCATAAAATTTGAAATTCAAAGCAGAAGATGGTGCCCCTTATCCAATCCGGGAGTGCGAATAGTAATTAGGGTGTAAATAGAAATTCCAGGGTGTGAATAACCACAGGTTCCAAATAACAAAGAAGGTGCCTTTAGCAATGGGTGACCCTTAGTAATTGAGGTACCCCTTAGCCAACAATGAGAGTCCCAGTATAGCAAATGTCCTCCAGGAGGTGCCTTTAACAGTTTTTAGAGCCGATTCTTCTAAAAACATTTATTTCTTAAAAATACCTACAAAAAGTTTATTAGTGATAAAATTGAGACCTAGCTAATATAAATATGGGTATAAAATGGTGCACTTACATGCTCATCAACACTTATTACACTTATATTTTGCTAGTCGACAAGTAAAACAAGAAAAATTGACCACACACATTAGTCATGGAGAGACGTCGCACTTGACTAGACGGAACCACTAAACAGTGGTCTAGAGATGTGCTACACTGTACCTAGACCGATCTTGTAAAAACAACGAGATCGAGACATGTCTGCTAAACAATGTAGACGAATCCATTTAAACAGTGGATAGAGATGTCAGCTAAACTTGACTGAAGCAGAAAGACGCTAAACAATGGTCATATGATGCAAAAATAAAATAAAAATTAGACTCTTAACAGTTGGTCATATCATACAAATTTTTTTTTTTTTTTTTTTTTTAAAAGACACTATACACAGTGGTCATAATAAAAAAATTTTGAGACCGGCTCCTTGTTTGGTCATGATAAGCAAGAAAATTCCGAAACAGAAAAATAAAAGCGTTAACCACTCCCCACACTTAAATATTACATTGTCCTCAATGAAATTGAGTCATCCAACGTAAAAATTAAGATGGGAAATAAAAATAAAATTAAACAAAAATAAATAATTATACCTCATGGAATGTACAAAAACAGATCCCCATAAATTAATAACTTGAAAACTTGGGGATCGGGACCCAAAATACAATATTTACAAATGATGACTTCACAATTATTTTATGGAAAAAATGGGACACTAAAACTGTCAGAAAACAAAATTTACCCCTAAACCAAGTTTTTACGCACATGGAAGTGCGTAAGAACAAAGTATGGGATTCTATTGAAAGCTCGGGAAATATTAATTGATTCATGCGATATCAGGAATAGGCAAGTCCTCCGGGTATTTAGATGAAAATATTCCAATAAAATTTTAGAAGCACACAATTCTAACCCTAAATTAGGCAACTTTTGAAGTCTAGGGGTCTAGAAACAACAGCTAAGTCGGGTGAATGATCTTGTGAGGTAGATTCATCTATGGAACTAGGCTAATCCTCCACACAATCATCCACAGGGTCGTATATATGTTGTCTGGGACAAAGAGTCACTATCAGTTCATCAACGTCGTCATTAAATAATTTTTGGCATTCCAATATTCTAGGTCTTTGTTCCAAACTAAGTGGTGTGTGTTTATAATACTTCTCATAAATCTCTAACGGAGATTCTTCACGCACCTCATGTGGAGCAAAAACTCCATACTGGTTGCCTATGCATATATTCACCAAGCGTCATCTCTGATGAAGTTGCACGATGATTTGAATTTCAGCATATATTCCGCCAGCGTCATCGTAGACGACGTCTCCTCAAAAGAAGTCATCATCCTGAAAAGAAATAGAAAAAGAAACGCATAAAAAGGAAAAAAATAAAAACTAAAATTAAAAGAAAATACTGTACAAAATAAAAATAAACCTAAAAATTAATAATCTAAAAACAATTAAAGGCTTAGCGAGCCAAAATGATTTAAGATTTTTCTTGATTTTCGTAGTAGCAATAAATATTCGTTCTCTCGAGTTGTTAAGATTAAATTCAAAGGTTTAAATAAAAATAATAAAAAAGAGAGATTCATGGCTTAGGATTTCACCGAATTCATAACAATAGGTTCAATTATTCATTCTTCAGCTAGTTATAGCTCAAACAATAAAACAACAAGGACTCTTATTTTTGCCAAGGTAGATTCTCCAAACATTAATTGTCAAACTTAAGCATGGGACATCTAAACATCTAAGTAAGCATGACCCATCTAATGAAATGACAACTAATTTTTTTTAAATCATAATTCTATTAAAATTAATGCAAAAGTCTTAAAAAGAATTAAATCATTTTACCCATGTATGAAATTTGGCTTCATCCATCAATGACAGTGTAGGGGTTTAGCTACTCATATTGTAGACACGCTCAAAATGGATTTTTATTACTCAAATGTGCTTACAAATGATGAAAAATGAGAGAAATCAAAATAAATTAGGAATTTGCAACGCACTAAAAACGTTACAAATCCACTGTTACAGATGAAATGATACTTGAACATATACGATTCACACCTAAATTCTGTGGAGTCTTTTGTTGAAAAACGAAGTGAATAAACCACGCTGGTTTATTAACGACAGGCTTTGTACCTTATGTTCTTCGTTCTTGGAACAGCAGTAAGCAGAAATTTCTTGCCCTTTGATTCTCTCGTCTCTTGACCTCCCTCCAACTCGATACCCCTACTACAACATCCCAAAGACTCTTTTATACTCTTCGTTAAACAAATATTTCTTTACTCAATGCAAAATATTCTTTCAATTCATTATTCTCTACTGCCATTACACGGATTTGTTTCCATGTTTATCTTCTTCTCGTGATGAAGAAGTCCACACACGCTCTCTTGGTTGAGCTAAAATCTATCCAGCCACACGCCACCACCAAGAATATCTCAACAAAATACCAAAAATATCTCTCGAGAATATTATTTCACGTTTTCCAAACCAATCTCACGTTGCGACCATATTTTATCAATTTAAAGACACATACCTTCCTGTTTGAATGAAACAGTCATTCTGCAACCAATTCCGACCAAAAATACGATTAAATTTCAACCAAATCACTTCCACAATACGCGAGATACCAAACCTGGAACCCTGATTTCTTTAAACCCGATTATCCAACCAATTTAACGAGTACAAGACGATTACCATCCCTGTTAAGCCTTAAACAGACTCATCCAGAATTTTCAGCGATTTAATCTCATTAAAACTTCTTCAAATTGTCAATCCTAATTCAGTAGCTCAAGAACAAACTTTCCTTAAAACTGTTCTTCCTTTTTTCATCAAATCTGGTGATTATCGTACCAAATTTAATCAATGGAGAACATTACCATCTCTATTTGGACCCTAGAAACAAACCATTTGATTTCATCGCTTTAATCTCAGATAAACACCTCCAAATCTTCAACCTAAATCTGCACCCATTTTCACCCAAAATTTGAAATTCAAACGAAGAAGATGGCGCATATCCAATCAGAGTCACGAATAGTAATTAGGGTGTAAATAGAAATTCGGTGAATAACCAGTCAGGGTTCCAAATAATAAAGAAGGTGCCCCTTAGTGGGTGACCCTTAGTAATTGAGGTACCCTTTAGCCAACAATGAGAGTCCATTATAGCAAATGTCCTCGAGGTGCCTTTATGATTTTAGTAGATTCTTCTAAAAACATTTATTTTTTGGGAAGAGGCAAAGTAAATAACAATTACAAAGAAGGACAAATTAGGGCTAACAGATACTTATCAATGAAACGTCCAATGAACTCCAATGACTTGATCACTCTCAGGGGAGCAGATTGACGATCTTCAAGCTGATGAAGTAACCTGGAAACCTTACAAGACTAATAATCTCCAACCATGTTGTTGGTATAATGGCCCCATTGTGTGCCTCGACACTATGACTATATACAGTCCCATGAGAGTGTTGCGACAGTTTGGGTATGTGCAAATTATTCCACCTGAAATTAAATGGACCAAATCCAATTCAAAGATGACGCATAAAGAATTCAGATCCATGATCACGAATGGGTCCGACTGGGACCGTTGGCAGAACCATTGTGTGAGATATTCGGACCTGCAACAAGTGTCACAAAACAACCCGGGGGAAGCGGCTGAAGGGTACATTGATAGCACTTAGAGTATTCACATCCTTTCATATCCCGTAAACAATCGAGAAGCCGTATGCTTGTAAGTATTCACCTGTTGTTTCATAGTTATTATTACTAAATTCTTAACATGTTCTGATTGAGCGTCCCTTGCCGTCTTTTAGGAATTTCGGATTAAGGCCATCAGTCTGACTTTGAGATCCTACTTTGGCTCGGGAAATACAGTTACCCCATCACAGAAAGAGCAAGTTCTCAAAATGTGTGACAAGGCACTTGACCCAACCGCAGAAGAGTTGTTCACGCTGAATGAATGATTTATTTTTATTTTTTTGGCGAGGCGAGAAAGTAGAAACTATGTTTCTTTTTGTTGTGTTTTAAGGAAAGTTGTAGTTCTTAGTGACTGGAGAGGTAGGTGATTGTCCATGACTGGGTTCACTATATTTCGGTTATTTTTGAAAGTTTTTGTCGTGTTTCTGGTTCTGGACCTTGTCTTGTGTGGTTTGTTATTGCAATATGTTAGCTGCCTTTTCCTTCTTTTAATAGCTTACATTTCCATTATCACTGTCAATGACCTCAATAATTTCATCCTCAATTTCAGTAACATTTGTAGGTAATGAATTCGCAGCACTTTGTTTGTTTAAGCAAAACTAGACTATATCCCAACCTCCCTTCTGTCTCTGAAGCCATTTGCAATTCAACTGCAACGACTGACTCCACCATCGAAAGTAATCTTCTTTGTTATCAGATAATTGAACTCATTCACTCCAATTACTTCAAAACCATCATGATCACAAGTCATTATCGATTTTCCACAAATTTGGATAGACATCTGGTAAAGAAGCATATCTTAGTTTGGAACTTAGCAAATGCAATCAGATAATTGAACTCATTAACTCCAATTATTTCAAAACCATCCATCATCTATCCTAGCTAATCCAACAACTGGTTCCCTGTACCTTCACTACTAGTTCAGAAAGGCCACAATATGGACTATCAGCTCTATAGCAATCCAATACATGATAGGAAATTGTAGAACTTCCAACCACGGTCACAAAAGAATCAAAGGGAATTGTATGACATCCAAACACGATCACACGATCATAAAATAGAGGCTTCCAAAATATCAAAATACAAATAAAAGGTACTAATAAGAGTAAAATAACAACAGCCAATTACCTATGGTCGAAGTTCAAAATTTATTTATGTGGTGAAGTCCTAAAAATACTAGCAGCCAATTATGTATTCTACTGTACATTTGATCAACAACATGTACATTCAATTGTCTCACAAATACAGAATACAAAATATGAGTTTCAAATAACTAACTAATAGACGTCTCATTGGGCCTCGCAGGGAGAGGTGCAGAAAACTAGTAAGTTCTGCCTCATTCACCTATAGGCTTAGCCTATATAGTATATCTTCAGGAAACTGGGAAGTGTTAAAAGCCCAAGCATAGAAATCACTAAAAAACTTTCTGTTGGTATATGGTAAATTCATAAAGCAGTTGACAAATTATCAAATGTATATGGTAAATTCATAAAACAGTTGAAAAATTAACCAGCAATTATACTCCGATTCATGAGCTTTCTTTAATTCAGCATCTTTCGTGGCACATTGAGAATACTCCCTGGCCCCAGCTCCAAGGTTTTAAAAAGCGAAAGCATTGGGCGAAGTGCTCTCATACCAAAGCATAAGCACTGCGAAAGCGTAAAGCGAAAGCGATTTTTTTGAAATGTATATAAATAAGAAGTTATCAACCTAATAAAAGAAAACTACAAAGTTCGGACATAATGAAAGGAACAATTAGACTAAGCATATGGCATACTGATATTGCGTACTCTACCCAAGAGCTATTTAAATATACTAGCCATGAATGCCTGCATCATTCATATCATCGTGTAGATAGTCATTGTCATCATGATCATCATGCCCTATAAATTAGGTTTATTAGTATTTAGTTAGAAAACGTGAAACAAGCCCGACTTTTCAATTTTAAAGCGGGGCTCGAGAAGCGCCTAGGACCTGCAACGCAAAAAAAAACGCCTTAAAGCGCGCCCCACAAACGCCTTTTTAAACCATGCTCAGCTCTATGTATGATTGGACCAACAAATTCCTATTCAAGTATACCTTCATCTTCATCATTAAGAGAATATGGTTTCTTAAACCACGGAAGTTTCTGAAAACAAAAAACAGAATCCAGGATTCCAGATAAGAACAATAATGATCTAAAATTACTACATATGGATCTAGTAAAATCAGTCAGAGGTACCAACCTGGAGACCTGGAAAATCATTATGTTTCACGTGGGCTGAAATATTATGATTACAAGGAGTACTAAAGGGTTCAAACTCCTCAGTTTTTTGGCTTGGCTTTGTAATTAATCAAAAGGTTTGGCCTGATAGTATTCAACACATAGTATTGTCCTGACAGTCATCGCTCCAGCTTTTCTTAGACCAAGCATGAAATAACCATATAATCAATAAATCAACCACCAATCAAAATGGATCTAAAGTGCAAAGCAAATGAAAGAAAAAGAAGATTATTAGTACTTGCTTTTGCTCTGGAGAGGAGAAAATATAACACAATTGTGGTTCTACTATGTGTGAGGTTCTTTCCTCCATTCCTGCAGATGAAATCAAATAAGTTACAGCACAAACTAAGGAGAAAATATATATATATATATATCTTTAAGCTCTAGTTCATTGATTTTGACCAGAATACAGTACCTGCAATGTTCAAGTTGTTGGGATACTAGGATGGTTTTCTTTTTCAGAGATGTTTTCATCAATATAAACCAAAAAACTCTATGAGAGGAGATATGATCTGATTCATTTACCATCCTTATTCACCCACCGACGAGAAATCATTGTTCATTAAAAGATAGCAAAGAAAACTACCCACGGATGTCCAAGTTTTAGTTATCTGTTTTTCCAACCCAAGTTTTAGTCTAGTGGCTCATGCTCAAGTGCATAACTATGATCCTAAGACAGAAAACAATCAAGTAATAAACCCATTTGAGAAACAAAAAAAAATTAAAATTAAAAATTAACAATCCGTTTCATCTTCATGTTCCAGTGATCAGCTTCAAAATGACTGCAATAAAGTTATCAGATACCTAAAAAAAAAATTGAAGTGATGGAGAATCTGATGTTATCAAATCCTATCGAGACAATTGGGAAGGATTCAATATTCTTGCCAATCAAAGATGCAATCGAAGCATGTCGTTTCACTCTTATAAGTTTGAAGAAACGAGTAAATAGACGTGATACAACCAGTAAAGTAGAGAATGGTGATGTTATTGTATAAGAAGAAAATAGGATGATGATTATAAAAGTGTTTTTCGGTCTCTGTAATCATTATATGATTATCATGTCAGGCTAAACTAGCCTACGCTCACATGATCTACCTTCAGCTTAAAACTGTGTGTAATTATTTCATCGTTAGAGATAATTGGGGTTACTGATCATTGGTGCCACTACGATGTTGCAAGATACAATTACGAAGTATATCCCTATTGTCTACTACAATTTTTGCCAATATTAATGGAAATGTATTTATTGATCATGCAGTATACATATAATGAATGGAAACGTTTTAGTTTTTGCAGGGAATTAAAGACCCACTCTAAAATTTTATTAATCTCTGTTCTGTTCTGTTCTACAAAGTTTGAGTTAATTTTGTAGTTAATTAGGCTAAGGGGCCAAATTCGATTTCATATACTTTTCAAGGAACACAAAGTTTCCCTTTAGGACGAAGGACCCCATTATTGCAATCTATTATGCACATTTCAGTTTGCCTACTCTGGTTTTAATAGTAACTTGGCAATTCTTTTGGCAGAAGGCACATCATAGCTAAAGTTTTTATTTTCTTAAGACTATGCCATTATGGTGATGATCAAGCAACAGTATTTGTATTTACAGACCTATGTGGCTTGAATTCCAGGTGTCTAGCTATACGAAGTTACAAACATTAAGTACTGGAAAAACAATTACAAACAAAAAGTATATGTAACAAGCAGGATTGCATTGATACCTGGGACATGTATATCTTTGAAATCCCTTGAAGTGAAGAAGGCTTGGTATTAGGCTCAATCAACATATTATCTGGCAACTCCAGGATCCGTACTAGCAACAATGACCCAGCCATCAGTTTTTCTGCCAAAAATTGAGTTTGTTACCCTCTTAAAGATTGATTTTTTTTCTTCCACCCTTAAGACCCGTGTCTCCAACTCCGTAAACTATTTCTTCTTCCAACTTTCATTTCCTTTCCAATGTTTTGATCCCTGTTCTGAGTCTCTCATTTATCATTTTCCATTTCCATAACTACCTCTTCCAAGTAAGCAACTTTGTCTTGTGCTGTCTTCTCTCTATCACCGTTCATATATTAGACCCGAAATTTGTTTTTGCATTCCACTAATATAGTTCTGTACTCCATAAGCTCACCATCTCAATGTACGGTTTTAAACATTTGGTTCTTCAATTCTTTACCCAATTCGATTCCATAATTCAGCGACACGCTTGCTTAAACCTCAATTCCATACACTTTCTCTCTAAAACTCAAAATTCATCACTGGCTCTCCTTTTCTCAGACTTCCACTCGATCTCCATTCCGAGCTTACCCACAATTCTCCCTTGGATCCATTTCCATCTTTTGTTCTCCTCCTCTAGTTCTCCTCCCAATTCAATCTTCAAAACTTTAATTTCATCATCAGCCCTCTTTTTATCAGACTTCAGCTCCTCACTCTCCTCAATTCTTACCAGCATCTCCTTCTCTAGACTCTTAATCTTCTCTATAAACCCCTTGTGCTCACCCTTCATCACATCACACTGAATCTCCTTTTCTTTAAACCAGCAATCTCCTTATACTCTTAAGTATTAACTAGTATGATTTCTTTAAACACACCCAGCTCTTTCTGATATTAGACAAACAACATCGCATTCAGTATTCCTATATCATATATCATTAAGAGATTGTTCCTTAAACCTTAAAGTTTCTGAAACCAAAAAAACAGAATCTTCATAAGAACAATAACAATAATGATCTAAAATTACTAGATATTAAAATCACAAACACAATTGCGAAACCCGGAGAATCATTATGGCCTTGTAATGAAAAGGCTGGGTCTTACAGTATTCAACACATAGAAACACCAATATTTCTTCGTTCTCTGTTGACAGTCGTCGCTTTAAATTGGTAACCATATAATCGATAAAACAATCATGAATCAAGATGTATCTAAGAGTGTGAAGCACTTTTGTTATTGAGAGGAGAAATCATTATGTGACTGTGGTCCCAATCTATGTGTTTGGTTCCTCCATTCCTGCACATCAAATCAAATAAATTTTCAGCACATACTAAGGATAGAGATCTCATAAGTCATAAATCCTAAAGCTCTAATTCATTGATTTTTACCAGTAAGAAGTATCAGCAGTGGTCAATTTGTTGGGGGAATTCGCATAGATTGATTTAAGAGAGTGTTACCTTCAGATCTGGAAGAGTTCTTCTCTGATTGAATAGATTGGAATCTGGCTAAAATGTTGGCCCATTTCCCCTAATTTCTTAAGCAACATATCAGCAATGCTTGCGTTTCTGATTCAGAAAAGTGAAGAATTGATCTTCTACCAAAACATCTGCCTCCTCCTCTCCTCATTCATTCAGTTTTCTAGGGAACAAGATGCATAGAGATTCAAGGGTTAGGGTTCTGGATGTACAAGGAAGCATATGGAATCTTACCATCGTCCTTTATTTAGTTTTGAGAGTAGATATCATTATGATGAGATTGAAAGATGATGCTGATTGTGGTTCCTTCTCCACCAGATTCCCGGCCAAAAAATGGACTCCATTGTTGTTCTTTAACTTCAGAAACTATGACCAACAACATGATTTGATTTTAGGGTTTTGAATTTGGGGGATCGAAATGAGACTGAGACAGTGTTTTGATTGAGGGTGAGTTTACAGTGTGTTTGGTGTAATGTAATATGGAATCAGAGAGGGGTATTGTTGTAGTTTTAGCTAAAAGCATCTTTCTCTCAGTAAAAATGGTCAAAGTAAAATCTTTAGCTATGTGTGGTGTAGTTTTATTTTTTTCCGCAACCTATAGGTTAGGAGCCCGACCTCTGGCCAACTTGGTTAGTGCCAGTTGGTTGTGTTTGGTGTAGTTGTATCCGCAAGAAACGCGTAGTACACCCAAGAGCAACCTCGAGACACGCAAAATAAATCTAACCACAAAAAACATAAGATAATACAAAAGAATGCCATGACGAATATTAAAACTTTATTTTAATGAGATGATGCTATTAATAAGATTGATGAAATATTTTAAGTAAATATTTTAATAGGACCACAATTAACAATTTTAATAGGTTTATATGTTGTTCTGAATTGTATTCCTGACAACAACAAAACAAAAAAGATGAACTAAATCCATAATCGAAATAACTAACCAAAATTTTGGGTTCAGTAACACACGCTAAGAGATCAATTAATGTGCCCACTCCACCGCATGAGGTACCTTATAATAATCGGAAGCGACATCTCTGACAAATCAGCTCCAACTCTTCACTCCAACAACTGAAGAAGACACGAGGCAGTGAAAATGAACGAAAGAAAATATTTTCACGGTAAGTTGTTGCTATTCAGCACTAAATGAACATGAAACTTCCGGTGATTTCCCTATTAGCGTTTTTTGGAATAGTAATATACCAACAAAAATTAATTTCTTCACTTGGATGGTACATCATAATTCCATATTGACTCAAGAAAATTTAGCTAAAAAAAGAAAACCCATAGTAAATCGTTGTTGTATGTGTAAAGATGGTAGGGAATCCATAAATCATTTTCTTATTCACTGCAAGATTGCTTCAGAGATATGGATCACATTTTTTGATAGCTTTGGAATCAGTTGGGTTCAGTGCGAAGATAAAAAGGATCTTTTCAAGGGGTTTGACAGAAAAATGTTCTCTGAGAATGGAAACTTCCTATGAAAATTTTCTCCATATGCCGTTTGTTGGACTTTGTGGAAAGAGCGCAATCGTCGTACGTTTGATGAAGAGCTAAGAGAGAAAGATGTGCACAGTATCATCTTAGATGTGAAAGCGAACCTCTTGTACTGGTCTTATTCTTCTCATAGCCTAAGGAATGTTAGATTCGAAGGACTAGTCTTCAAATGGAAAGAGCTAGTTAGAAGATAGTTTGTGGAGTTTTAAATTCAAACTGTTATCTATAAAACAGTTTTATTTCTTATAATTCTTCCATTCTTTTTATCTATTTATAATATATCTTGATAAAAAAAAAAAACACTCTTTGTTGGTCTACCAAACGAGTTTTCTGAATTATTTATATTTTTTTTTTATTGGTAAATTAAATGATTTAATTAAAAAAAAAAGAGAGAAAGTAAAACAGGTTGGAGCACAGGAAGTGTCTAAAGAAAACAAAAACAAACAAACAAAGATAACAAGTAAGAGACTGAATAACCCAAAGCATAATGGAGGGTAGAAAAATAAAAGAAAAACACAAGATTTTAGTATAATGCGAAAAATAAAAATAAAAACACAAGATTTTAGTATAGTGCGACAAATTTCAGTATAATGCGGAAAAAAAAAATATCAGAAGTTTTGTTAACGAGGAAAACTACACATGTAGAAAAATCTCAGGACCTCGTCCAGCTTTAAATACCACACTGTATTAAACCTCTACAGATACTAGCCTATTATCAGACTTCGGACTAGAACATAGTCGAGACTAAAACCTCAAAGCAATTTAGTTTCAATGGTGTAACTTATGCTTCTTGAGCCTCACAAGATTATGCATACTTGATTAATTCCCTTAGCTTCGTCCTTTACATCTTAAGAGTATCTTCAACCTCAGTGAGGACTTTTGATACCAATCTGCCTCTAACAAACAAACCTATTTTATTTGCCTTTTGATTTTTCAATCTAGGTTTGGAAATATGTTTGCACTAGACAAAGCAAACCTCACGAATCCGGAACAATTACACTCAATATGCTTAGAAGCTGGATTGCTAAACACCTTTCAAGAACAATCCAAACAAATCAAAGAATAGTTTAGATATCTATCTTAAGGAATCACAAAGTCTGAAACGAAGAACACTTTGTGCTTTCTATCTATAAAAATATTCGTGGTCTGAGATTTGAAAACCTCAAAAATCAATAAGAATTCAGGTACAAAAACTCTAAGGTTAAAGATATAGTCTGGTCGGGTTGTCGCAAATTCCTAAGTAAAATCTTCGAATTTGTAACCTAATTATGTTTCTATGAGGAAACGTAGGTTATATAGCACGACTCTAGCTTAAAAACTATGAGATAAGAGTATATATCACACTACACCAAATTTAGTGATTAGCAACGGTAACTAGAAGTTGCAAAGTGGGGTCGCAACAGTTCAGCTTTGTTGCGACAGTAGATGTTGTAATTTTTCGCAACGGCTACATTGCCATTGCAAACTTTGGTCGCAATAGTTTTAAAATATTGCGACGTCAAATATATGCAACTATTTCAAACAGTTGCGAAATTAGATTGTTGCAACATCTTGAAACAGTTGCGAAATTGGAACTTCACAACAACTTACTGCAGTTGCGAATTTTTTTCAACATTAAAAAAATAATGGTTTTGACCTGGTCAAAACCACCAGTTCCCCTTCATTTGGAAATTAAAATCAAGTTCCCAGCAGCTAGCATACAATTATTTCATAAGTTACATTCATTTGAGAACGTACACATTACAAGTGGCACATTACGAGTGAGAACTTACACATCAAAATTGGCGTTTCTATGACTTACCAAACAAGATAATATACCCAACACTTACAGTTTTTTGAATTAGCTTGTAACCATTTCACGTTTTCATATCAATCATTATTCAGCTTATACTACGACTAACTTATACTATTTCACTTAACATATTACAAAGATCTAGCGCAATAGATGCTAAGACAGAGATAAAACTGAAAGAAAAGATCTCATTAACGCCTTACCAGTTAGATTTTAGTATCCGCGAAAGAGTATGTAGTACCCCTGTAAGAAAACGTCCACAGGAAGAACTTTCCCAAAAGTAGGATAAAAGAAGGATTTCCCTCAGCTCCCTGCGGACCACCTGTTTGACATGTAAATGTCAATATTATACAAAGCGCGAACTCAAAAAATATAATAGACTTGCTAAACCAACAAGAAAGTAGAAATCGATGCCATTACGTAATACTAACTCTATAAGGGATCACTAGTGCTTAAATAATTTTTTCAGCACCATCACCCTACATTTTAACTTCTGGATGTTACAAATGCCAGAGTTTGGGTTACGTTTTCTCCACCATGAAAAAACTAGAAGGAGAGTAAGGATGATTTTAGTGCTTCACTTGACATAGTTAAGTACACAGTATAACTCTGTGCATTTTGAGAAAGAGTTCCAATAATCTCTTCTAGCCATGACATATATTGGCTGAGACAAAACACAACGGAGTTGGTACCAGTGGGTTGTGGGTTCACCAGGAGCTGTGGTGAGCCATCTTTTTACAGTACTGCACATTCACTTTATATGTTAGCATCAGCCTCATTATCGTACCTTCTCAAGAAGAATATGCCAAAAGCATGACATAGTGAATATGAAAGAAGAACAAGATTATAGATATCCATATCCTTGATAAAAAAGCATCCTAATAAAACCAGCGGAGTGTCAATGAAGCAGTGTAATCAAATTCACATATCTAAGCTACAATTCTAACCATGTAGTAAGAACAAATGTAATTGAGGTGTTAAAGTCAAACACACGATACATAAACTATATCAATTTTCGAATACTAAGAATGATATATTTACCTGACCGGTACGAACTCTACCGACTCATCGTCTGCTACTTTGCAAGAGTTTTAAAGCTGTGAAATTATAGGTGACTTCAATGGTACTTTCCTCTCGAGGACTCTCTGATCAAGGATGGTTGTACGAGAACTCCGTCAACATATCCCCTTCACCTTTTCTGTACAGACAAAATATACATGAAGGAAGCCCCAATTAGCACAGTTCCGAAAAAATTATTTATTTCATAAACAAAACACATCAAGTATAGATTTATGAATCCAGGAAAATGCTAGTAGAAACCAATATTTGTTTTCAATTGTCTCCTTTAAATGGGGAGGTAGAAGACACTACACCATATGGCCCAATTTGAGACACATTGATTTTTGGGTTCGAGACACATAAACATGTCTTTAGTGTTTCCACTCATATAAGAGTCTCAAATCAAACATATGAGTTTCTTTAATTCTAATTTTTCAACTACTCTTACAAGTGTTTTAAATTTTTTACAAGAGTCTTAATTTTTTTTTTAACTTTACAAGACCTTAATTGGGGATATGGAAACTAATCGGGGGATATAGCTAAATGACAAAATAGGGATCCAAATATCCTAGCTGGGTTACCCCTTATATAATTAAATTATTAATTTCTAATCTAACCCTCACTAATCCTAATTAGTTAATTACTAATCCTGATTAGTAAAATATTAATGATTTGGGGGATATAATTTGTGTATTTATGTTTATTTGAATTTGTGTGGGTTAGTTGAGAGTAGAAGGAGGGTAAAAAAAATTGAGTAGAATTTTTTTTTTGAAAATGGAAGATGATTGTGATGAGAGACATGCAGCTGCTGAATCTTTAGCTCAATTACAACAACAACCATATCTTCAATCTTCGGTTAATGATAACAAATCACAATTTTTTTTTTGATGAACCAACACCTTTGAATCGTGATTTTCGAGACTATGAAGGGTTTTGTGAAGAACCAACTCAAGAAAGTAAACATGTTCAGCATACATGCAACCCAAACACACATGTAATGCTTCAAAGAGGTCGAAAATTTGTTTTTATTTTTGAAACCGCCATTTCTGTCTGAAAAACCTTAGTACCGGCATGCTCGTTTTATGAATACTAATGAACCTCTATAACCGCATTGTATTCATACAAATTTATATGCCGGGAAAAATTCTCCAACTGTTCAAGAACAAACCAGCGCGGTATTCAAACCAAGATTGCATGCTAGGTACACATTTATACTTTTTACCTACCTCCGAATATTCTGTGGAATATTAAAACCGGCAGTGTGAGTACATGATAGACAATGCCGGTTTATGATACCGGCATAGAAACTTAAATGTCGAGGATGCCGGTATTACACTTGAAACATTCAGAAGTTAAAGATATTTTGAACTTACATACCGGCATGGAAACTTAAATGTCTAGGATGCCGGTTTTACATGAAAAACATACAGAAGTTAGTGATATGTTGAACTTAACTACCGGGATGCTTATCTTTGAACTTACTATGCCGTAACTATATCCCGGAATGGGAACTGAAATTATCTGAATGCCGGTTTTGATACTGGCATGGAAAGTCAATTACAATGTATGCGAGTCATTAATCCCGACAGTTTAGTTTTCTTATCGACAATGCCAGTTTTGAATTAATCCAATTTTCTTTTCATTCATTCCTTAGATTATGACATTCAACGATCAACCAATCTCCAAACCGCTCTATCGGGATACGTCGGAATACTATAAAATGCTTCGGGTATGTTACCAAACAATACTTTCACCTAGTTTTTACAATTTTATGTTGGGATTTGCTTGTAATCTCGCATTGTTGTCCTTATGTAGGGAATAAAATATGAAAATGAAGCAATTGCTTGGGCAAAAGTGACGGCTCTTAAGAACATGTGTGTATTAGTGAGGAATAGCCAACTTTCAAATGTTCTTTTTGAGATGGTTTGCGAGAGAAGTGGAAAATACAATGAGAAAAATAGCCATAAGAGAAAGGGTTATGTATATGAAAAAAAGACTAAGAGTGTATACAATACAGTTACGAGGAAGGATGAGTGCCCCTTTAAGCTTGTATTCTATCTAAGAGGAGAAAAAGAAGAAGAAAAAGAATGGGAATGTAAGGTGTGGTTTGGACGTCACAACCACCCCGATCCGAAATATTTTGAAGGTCACTTCCTAGTTGCGAAGCTAAAAAAACCTCGATCAATTCGAGGATGTCAAGATGATGACAAAAGCATGTATCAAACCAAGAGTGATTCTCAGAACCTTCAAGGAAAAGGATAATACGAACGTTTCTTCACTCTCTACAATTTATAGCGCTCAAGCAACCATTAAAAGGTTGGAATGGGAAGGGAGGAGTGTTATGCAAGAATTTGAGAAGATAGTTTGGGATCACAACTACACGCGTATCATTAAAAGAGGTCCGGACGAGAAGCCGCTTCAAATATTCATTTCGCATCCTTTGCTTTCTTTAATTGGCTCATACGTGTTGTGATGTTCTTATGATGGACTGCACTTACAAGACAAACAAATACAACATGACGTTGTTCAACATCGTGGGGAAAACTTCGGACAAGGTAACATTCACATTGGCTTGGTGTTTAATGGAAAATGAGAGGAATTTCAATTATCATTGGGCATTGAGACAATTGAAATTATTGTTCCCGGAAAATCATTTTCCGAAGGTCATCATAACCGATCAATTCGATGCACTAATAAATGCCATATCCGACGTATATCCGGATGAAAAAAATTTCCTATGTACATATCATATAGGTGAAAATGTGAAAAAACATTGTCATGTTTTGTTTGAACCCTCAAAGGATGATATTAAGAAGAGAATGGTCGCTGAACTAGAGGAAGATGTTCGCAAAGAGAAACTATCACCCGAATAAGAAGAAAATGAAAGAGGAAAGATTAAAGAGCGAGTCGACAAAGAACACGATGAAAATCATAAAAGGTGGATGGAATTTCTAAAGGATTGGGAGAAAGTTTATTGGTCTCTTACCGAGGACATGTATGAAAAGAGATTGAACATGTTTATTGCCAAATATAACGAAGTGTATCCAAGTGCCGTCTCATATTGTCGGGATAATTTGTTGGATAAGTTCAAGGAAAAATTTGTGCGTGCGTGGACAAATCGTTATAAACATTACGGGAATGAAGAAACTAGTATAGCGGAGTCCTCACATGGGAGATTTAAAGATCTCATCCAGTCCGACCAGGAAAGCGTGGTTACGGTCACCGAGGAAATAGAGCAACACTTTAAGGCCGATATCGATAGGATCAAGAAGGCTTTTGAGAAAAGCTCAATGGAAAGGATGACTCAATTTCTTCCACATAATAAGTTGCTCCAAGGAATAGAGTTTAACGTCTCCCGTTGGGTAATAAAATATATGATGAGACAAATGCAATATGAGAAAAATTACGGAAAACCGGGTGATATGTGTATTTGTCCCGACATTTCTTCATTAGGGCTTCCGTGTCGTCATATGCTTGTGAAGTATGAAGAAGTGATACCTATTGATGTTATTGATCCATTTTGGAAGCAATTATCTTTCGACCTTCCCCCTACCAAAGCTCCCGGACAATCACCATGGGATACAAAGGAGGCCCAAGAATTTTATGAAACTTACTCACGTGGCAACTCGGCTAGCCGAAAAGTATTGTTGAGACAACTAAGACTAATTACATGGCCATGGATAGCACAAAATGAAGATCTAACAAAGGGAGATCCTCCGGGTAGACCACAAACTAAAATTTCAAGGAAGAAACAAAGAAAAGAATTAAAAAAATGACTCGACGTGAAGAGGAACTCGCGGCAACTAAAAAACGAGATCTATGTGAAAGTGAGATTTCAGAAGCAAGATTCGCGGGAGTGCCCATTCCAAACAAAAGGGGTAGGACGAGGAAGGAACCGATATCAAGTCAACAACAATCGACGAGTTCCGAACCTGCACCAATAGTCGATGTATCGGAGATTCAAAGGAAAAGGGGAAGGCCGCCAAATGTACCAACATTAAGATACCAAGGACAACAACGTGAGAATTCTGAAGGTACACCCGTGATTGATGTATCCGAGGTTCAAAGGAAAAGGGGAAGGCAGCCGAAGGTACCCATATTAAGCTACTAAGGACAATAAGGTGAATATTCCGAAGGTACACCAATAGTTGATGTATCCGATGTTCAAAGGAAAAGGGGAAGGCCGCCGAAGGTACCCACATTAAGCTACCAAGGACTACAAGGTGAACATTCAGAAGTCACACCAATAGTTGATGTATCCGATGTTCAAATGGAAAGGGGAAGGCCGCCGAAGTTACCAACATTAAGCAACCAAGGGCAACAAGGTGAGCATTACGAACCTACACCAATAGTCGATGTATCGGAGGTTCAAAGGAAAAGGGGAAGGCCGCCGAAGGTACCCACATTAAGCTACCAAGGACTACAAGGTGAACATTCCGAAGGTACACCAATAGTTGATGTATCCGTTGTTCTAAGGAAAAGGGGAAGGCCGCCGAAGGTACCAACATTAAGCAACCAAGGGAAACAAGGTGAGCCTTACAAACCTACACCAATAGTCGATGTATCGGAGGTTCAAAGGAAAAGGGGAAGGCCGCCGAAGGTATCAACATTAAGCTACCAAGGACAACAAGGTGAACATTCCGAAGGTACACCAATAGTTGATGTATCCTATGTTCAAAGGAAAAGGGGAAGGCCGCCGATGGTACCCACATTAAGATACCAAGGACTACAAGGTGAACATTCCGAGGCTACACCCATAGTCGAGGTATCCTAGGTTCAAAGGAAAAGGGGAAGGCCGCCGAAGGTATCAACATTAAGCTACCAAGGACAACAAGGTGAACATTGTGAAGGTACGCCAATAGTTGATGTATCCGATGTTCAAAGGAAAAGGGGAAGGCCGCCGAAGGTACCCACATTAAGCTACCAAGGACTACAAGGTGAACATTCAGAAGGCACACCAATAGTTGATGTATCCGATGTTCAAATGGAAAGGGGAAGGCCGCCGAAGTTACCAACATTAAGCAACCAAGGGCAACAAGGTGAGCATTACGAACCTACACCAATAGTCGATGTATCGGAGGTTCAAAGGAAAAGGGGAAGGCCGCCGAAGGTACCCACATTAAGCTACCAAGGACTACAAGGTGAGCATTCCGAAGGTACACCAATAGTTAATGTATCCGAGGTTCAAAGGAAAAGGGGAAGGCCGCCGAAGGTACCAACATTAATCTACCAAGGACAACAAGGTGAGCATTCCGAGGCTACACCCATAGTCGAGGTATCCTAGGTTCAAAGGAAAAGGGGAAGGCCGCCGAAGGTATCAACATTAAGCTACCAAGGAC
Source organism: Papaver bracteatum (assembly GCA_023529315.1). Taxonomy (NCBI): domain Eukaryota; kingdom Viridiplantae; phylum Streptophyta; class Magnoliopsida; order Ranunculales; family Papaveraceae; genus Papaver; species Papaver bracteatum. The sequence continues at coordinate 148,660 of JAJJWX010001929.1, forward strand.
AACAAGGTGAACATTGTGAAGGTACGCCAATAGTTGATGTATCCGATGTTCAAAGGAAAAGGGGAAGGCCGCCGAAGGTACCCACATTAAGCTACCAAGGACTACAAGGTGAACATTCCGAAGGTACACCAATAGTTGATGTATCCGTTGTTCTAAGGAAAAGGGGAAGGCCGCCGAAGGTACCAACATTAAGCAACCAAGGGAAACAAGGTGAGCCTTACAAACCTACACCAATAGTCGATGTATCGGAGGTTCAAAGGAAAAGGGGAAGGCCGCCGAAGGTATCAACATTAAGCTACCAAGGACAACAAGGTGAACATTCCGAAGGTACACCAATAGTTGATGTATCCTATGTTCAAAGGAAAAGGGGAAGGCCGCCGATGGTACCCACATTAAGATACCAAGGACTACAAGGTGAACATTCCGAAGGTACACCAATAGTTGATGCATCCGATGTTCTAAGGAAAAGGGGAAGACCGCCGAAGGTACCAACATTAAGCAACCAAGGGCAACATTTGCTGCCATTGTTGCAGAGGAAGATACAGAAACAAAGAACTGCAGAAGATGCCAACCAAATTGTAGTCGGACATGACGAAAGCATCTTATCTTATATAGAGCGCGTACAAAGAAAAAAACGAGATTAGGAAATCCAGTTAAATTCTGCTGATTAGGAAATCTTAAATTCAGTATTTTTGCTATAAACGGAAATCCAGTTAAGAAACCGGACGTTCATCTTTTTCAAGAAGCGGAGATGTATAAACGTCTTCTTCTTTTTAATAGTTCCAATATCAGGAAACCATGGGCATTCGACGCTCGAAAATATCCCTCCCCCAACTCTCGATCCGCGCCGTGGGATGACTAAATCGATGGTCAACCAAATATAGATTTAGTACTTTTGTTGTATTTTATAATGCATAATATTTGTATTTCTTCATGTATTTCCATTACAATGTATTTTATTGATGTAAATCTTCTAGAAAATATATGAAATCTGAGGCTTTTTGCTGGGAATTTTTTTTATCACACAGTGCGCGAGCAACCCTTGAACGCGCATCTTGGTAGCCATCTGATTGCTAAGATGTGATGTCATCAAATTTTTAACCAAACCACAGTTAGTTCCTAATTTTTCCAGATTCCATATGAATTTTCCTAGATATATTTTCCTTGTAATACATATTGTGTCCTAGTCCCTCCTTATATTGGGGCGCCAAGATAACGATGTCTATTATTCTCTGGAAACCTAAAAACAAAATGTTCTTCACCAAGGTAATCTTTCAGATCGGATTTAAGAACTGTTGTGTTGCAGTTGAACTTACATCGTGAATTAAAATAGCAGAAAGAAAAATTATCAATTCATCTCAAGTACGGACCAAATACAGGTAATGGTGTAGACACGGAAATTGTTCTACCTTGTCCATTGACATCTCTTCAGAGTTCCACTTATATAAAGTTCGAGATATGCTAAAACTCAGGGGCGGAGCTTAGTGAGGACTAGGGAGGACAAAATTTTCAAAATGGCTATTTTAGGCTTAGAAATTTAAGGTTTCCATAATTGTTCCCTCTGGATTCTACAAAATTGCAATAATATTCTTCATTTGTGTAACGTTTTATGTACATTTCAAAATTTTCTATAACAAATTCTCAGGACCGTCTCTAATGTTTCAGAGGCTCGGGGCGAACACTTAGAAATGGGCCTTTCTCTATAAACATGAGAAAAACTTTATATACATGAAAAAAACAAATGAGAAATGGCAATTAGTAAAACAATTCATTTACACTTCTATATATTAAAATCTAAAAAAAATCAAGAATAATTAAGAAAACAACTAGCACAGTAGCACCAACAACAATAATAGAATGGTTGTCATGAAGACAACTACCATCTTCAAACCAGCAAGATCGGCAATACAATCTCCAAAAATACTTGGTGCAACCTATCGAGGGAACCTGGTGATGGGTATGATGATGGGCGTGTGCAGAGGAATGGAGAAAGAAATTAGGGCTTGCAAGAGTTAATTATCACTATATATCATTGTTGAAATCAATCAAACGGCTATCTAGCAGACAAAACTAAAGAATCAGGAGTTTCATAGAATTAATTAGTATATAGGATTTTTTTTGTAATTGGATGTTCAATTTAGGAGTTTGAATGAAAATTCTCTTATTTGCAAGGAAGAGATACCGGGGATTTTTATTTTGTTTGGGCCCCTCACAAAACTGGGCCTAGGGAGGCCGGCCTTCGTGCCCCATGCCTAAGACAGCCCTGCAAATTCTAGAACTAAGCATAAGGTTCTATAAAGTATTGATATTTTGTGGAGTCTTGACCCAAGTTCTGTATTTTTTTTGTCGCAAAATACCCTAAAAAAAATAGGGCGGCCTCCGACCGCCACTATTGCTATCTCCCGCTATATATTTGTCCCCCAAATTGGCAAGTCTGGCTCCGCCACTGCTAAAACTGCATTAATCTTCAAGTACAACTATTAATGTTTAGGTTTGATGGCTATCAAGTTTTCTTATTCACCTCTAATCGAGTAATAGGTATTGCATTACTTAGATACATTACAGTCAGAATGAAATAAAAGGCCTTGGAAGTATGGAACCACTCTATTGACATGGCCCTTATAACCACTCTTCAATACCCCTCGACCTCTTCCTGACACAGTCCCTTGTAACCACTCTACTGACAAGGCCTTGTCACAAAACAAAAGAGAAAAAGCTAAAGGTGTACCAAAAATGGTGGACCAATGGTGTACCAATCCCATCCAGCCATTAGATTCAATTAAGCAGGCCCCACTTGTATCTAAAACCCCCACCACCTATAGATCTCAGCCGTCCAAGGGATTGGTACACCATTGGTCCGCCCCTATAGTCCGCCCCTAGACAGGTCGAAACAAAACTAGCTAATCGTTTATCACCATGCTTACCCATTTCCATCTTCCTCAAATGTGCACAAGTGAACTGTACGATAGTAGTCCAGTGCGTTCAAGTGACTAATGTAGTTTACGGATTACATCATTTTGTGATTGCCAAAAAAGAAAAGAAAAAACTAGTTAAGAATTAGTTCAACCACCTTTCCAACAAATTCTTGGCGCCAAAATATAAGGATAAGGAGGGAGTAGGACACAATAAGTATGACAAGGAAAAAATATCTAGAAAAATCCGTATGGAATCTGTAAAAATTGGGAGTGCGAATTCGTGCACACTCTTTAACGAGTGTATATTTCACATTTCAATCTTTATCCTTGATTTAATTTAGGGAGTTATGTAACGAGGGTCATGATTCTAAACATGGAGGGTAATAGGGCCATCAGTTAAATAATCAACACAAAATTGGTCAAAAAGACTAAAAATAAGAATTCCTGGGTGAAATAGATTTCTAGGTTTAGATACTGTTCATATAGCCAAAATTCTGAAAAATACTGTTCATTTAGACAAAATGGATATTTCACCCAGGAAAAATAAAATAAAATAATGTGTTTTACCTAAAATACCCACTGAATTTTTAAACCTCTTTTTTCAAACATTATTCTTCTCTTCGTGAAGAAAAAAAACAACTTCATCCCTTCTAAGCTCTGAGCGATTTTCGAATCAGAGATTCGTCCCTTTTCTTCAGAGTGATTTTCGTTTCCCTTTCAAATTTGTGAGTTCAATACATGCTGATCCACGATTGTTGAATACAAGTTTAGTATACTTTACTTTCAAATCATCTAATAGCATTAAATCGGTAAGTTTGAAGTTTCAATTGATATAAATTTGATTTGGTTTTTGTCCAATTGAAGTTTCTCTGTCGATTCTGAAGTTTCTCTATCAATTATGTGATTTTTGTTAATTTTTGATTTTAGTTGTTGATTTTGATTATCCAGGTTTTACTAATATACACAGATGCAAACCAATTTTGGATTTTAGCTGTTTATTTTGATTATCCAGGTTTTTACTAATATACACAGATGCAAACAAATTTTGGGTTTAGGTTATTATTATGATTTCTCCTTTGGTTATTATTAGGATTTCTTACCTGATTCAGTACTAGGTAAGTTATTCAATCATGAAATTACAAACGGCTTGGATGTAACCAGGTTATATAGCAACATGTGATGTTAACTCACGAAACTTTACACAATGTGATTCGATGCTTTTAGGGGATGCTAGTGCTAATACTAACCCTACTCAAGAGCAAAGCAACACCACATCTAAGTTGGAGCATGAAGCCACAATCTCTCAAATCGGTACAGATCAGCTATTCTTCTTTAAGCAGAGAGGAATTGGTCAAGAGGAGGCCATCCATGTCATGGTTTCCCTGTTCCGTGGGGATGTTATTAAAAAGCTTCCAGCTAAATTTGGTGCCGAAGTGAACGAGCTATTGGGCTTGAAACTCGAAGGCTCTGTTGGGTAAATTATACAAGTACAGTTAAAGCCTCGACAAGAAGATAACTTAATGGCATATGAACAGTTTTGAATAAAGAAGGCATTAAATCTCAAGTTATATTATGTATCATTTGATTTTTTAAACCAATGCTTAAGGATTCATCCTGAAGATTTAGGCGATGGTTTTTACAATGCAACTGATATTACTAGAATCAATGAAAAGACATCATGATTTTTATTTCTTGTGTTTTGCATTTTCAATTTTTATTTCTAGTGTTTTTGCATTTTCAATATTACCTAGAACTTGCAATTTAAGACCCCCACTCCCTAATCCTAAAACTGACAAAGTTTTAGGGAAATAGAACTTTGCTAGTAAGCTGTCAAGAACAACCCTTCTAAAGGAGAAAGTACTATACAGAACTGTTTAGAGCAGTACTCTAAAGATAGTCGTAGAAGGTCACTTGATTTGTTCCTTGTGCACTGATCTGAAGGTAGTTGTAGAAGTACATAGAAGTCCAAGCCTGGTTAGATTCTGACAAAAAATTGCAGTTTTGTACAGGCTAGGATGTAACCGGGTTTCATCCAAGCCTGGTTACATTCTGAAAAAAAAATGCAGTTTTTTACATGCTAGGATGTAACCGAGTTTCATCCAAGCCTGGTTAAATTCTGACAAAAAATTGCAGTTTTGTACAGGCTAGGATGTAACCGGGTTTCATCCAAGCCTGGTTACATTCTGAAAAACAATTGCAGTTTTGTACAAGATAGGATGTAACCGGGTTTCATCCTGCATATTCTGGAAAAAATGAGATTTTTGGCCAGGGTGAAACTGGTTTCATCATGTATATTCTGTCAAGAAAGAATATTTTCAACCTGTAACCTGACAAAAACTCTGAAAATAGTTTTATACATGATGAAACCAGTTTCATCTTGCAGTTTGACAAAAAAATAAAAATTATTCAGTATGTTTTTTGGTTTCATCATGCATAATCCGACAAGACTATATAGTGCAGGCTAACTTAATTATGTTTTTTTTCAGATTAATTGACATGTAATTAAGATACATATACATTGTTAAATGAATATAAACTCATCAACGTAAGAAAAGATACATTTTTTACAAACAAAAAATATAAACTTAAACTACATCAATAGATTTTTTGTAACTATCTATTGCTAAACAACCTTGTAATGAAACGACCAAACATGTTCTTCTCTAACTCTGCAGAGCCAACCATGTAAACACTTCCCTGTAATCACCTAAAGCATACATCTAATACTCTCTTGCATTTCAGAAACACCCATTTCAAACTTCTTGGTTAAAGCGCAACCATGCTCAATCCAATCCCGTAGCTTTAAAAAAAAAATTGGTCAAAAACCAGTACTCACACATTAAACCGCAAAATAATATAGTATATTAAAGCTAGATGAAACTGATTTTCATCCTAGTTTAAACATGCTGAAACAATATACACCACAAATTTAACCTAGATGAAATGGGTTTCATCCTAATATATACTATATTAAGCCTGGGTGAAACTGGTTTCATCAATCAAAAGGAATAAGGAATTAAAGACAACACAGGAAAATCAATTACATCAAATTACATGAATGCAAAATCAATCAATTCAAGAATCAAAACTTCTAAACATAATCAGATGCAAACCATACAATACATATAACCAGATGCAAACCATTTTCATCCAAAACATAAACTTTAAAGTCATTACAATAACCAACTAAAATCCAGTTACATTCCCATTTAGTGAAATGAAAATAAAATCAATCATGCAATTCTGAAAAAAAAATCAAAAAAAAATTGGGTTTGGAAACTTACGAGTTCTAGGAGAGATTTTATGAAATTGATCTATTCAAACCCTAGAAATCTTTTATGTTGTAGTTGGTGTTGGTGGGTAAACCAATTTCAATTTCAATTTTACTGTTGATAGAGCAGACAAAAAGATGATGATACTGATTTGTGATGTTATTGTTGATGGTGAAATCTGATGCTACTAAAAGCGAACAAAGATGTTAATACTGTTGATGTGGTTGACGGTGGAGAAACCAGTTTCAACGACGGAGAAATATGATCGTCGTGAAGAAAGAGAACGATGGTGGAGAAAGGGAAAATTTCTATTGTCGGTGATGGTGCTGGTTGTGGTGGTGAAGTTTTTTTGAAGAGGAGTTTGATTTTCCGCGGTGGTGATGGCGGCGATGGAGAACGAGAGATGAAAATTTGATTTTTCAGATCTGGTTTATGTTGGTTCGACGAAGAAGATGAGAAGAAATGGGATTTCTGGTGTCAAAGTAATGTGATATGAAGGGCAGTAATGTAAACTCCTCATTTAAAGATTCATTTGGACATTTGACCCAGACTGAATCCTAACTGTCCATATGGCCCAGGAAAAGTTCTCTTTTGGCTATATAGCCCATTTTCTGAATAATCAATCAATCCGAAAAATATGTGAAATATACACTCATTAGAAGAGTGTGAGACTCAAAAAATGGGAACTAATTGTGGTTTGGTTAAAACTTTGATGAAGCCACATCTTAGCAATCCAATGGCTACCAAGACGCGCGTTCAAGTGTTATCAAAAAAATTCCCCTTTTTGCTCCTGTTTTCCTTCGGAAAAAAAACGTTGTTTGAAACAAAAGTCTACCACATTAAAAGTATGTTTATTTCCCATAGTTTTCTCTTTGGGAATAAACGATCATTAAAATCATTTGAAAATATTTTCCCTTGACCTTGAGTTCATGTATCCGTCACAGTCCAAATACATGATACCAGTGAAAATGAAGGGGGGATGGAAAATCCAAAGGGAATTTGGAAGGGATTTCCAATTTCAAATTCTCGGTCAAAGTTCTTTTGTCATTAAACGTTAATCTTTCCCCAAAGCTCATTTATTAGTTAGTTTGAACATCACTATTTAAAGCCGAGTCTACCCTGAAGTTCCTCTGAAAAAATAAACGCCAAAATCTAAGTTAGTTTATGCCAACCCGTGATGAATATTTTTATTTCTTTACGCCAAACAATTGAGTGAACTTTCGACTTGTAGTCGGTTACTAAATGGATCAAGAACCAGAATTTCACGAAGTTAAGTTGAGTAAAAAGAATTGGGAAAACATAGTTGGGTGGAAAATACAGGTCTTTTCTAAGGCCGGAGAATGGCGCAGAGGAGTCGTTAAAGATTACAAGAAGGATGGTTTTACGCATGATTCAAAGATTGTTAATTCCAGAAAGTGGTTGATTGGTTATGACGATGATGGTACCGAGGAAGCTCAAAATATGCCGTCAGGCGATGATTTTAAACTTCAAATTCCTCCAGATGAATTGGGGAATTTCGGAATTAATAAGTAAGTTACAGTGCATGTGTTACTATATATTTAATTTAGACTGAACATGCAGTCCTATGAATTGGGGGTTAGGGTTTTAACTTTAAGATATTGAAATGTTATGAATATCAATGACAAATATACTTTTTATCTTTCTTTTTTTTATCAAATTCAGGCAAAATTAGCATCCACGGAAAAACTGTTCATACTAAAACAAATCAAAGAATCAATCACTGTTTAGATATTCGAAAGTAAAAACTGAAGTAATGAGCATTTAGAAAAAAAGCCGATACATATCCTTCACAGATGTGCTTTAATTTGCCATCTCTAGGAGGCAGTTGGCCCTAGAATAATTCATTTTCATAATTGTCTTCTAGTATAATTTATAATTCCAGATTATAATCCAGAAATCTCTTATATTATTACTAATGTTATGTTTTATTTTTAATGGATGATCACATCATAACTAAAAGGAAGCGGATTAAAAGAAGCGCACGTCCAAATTCCAATGAGTATTCCGATGATAATCTTCTCAGAGATACGGATGCAAAGATTAAGAAGAGACAAAGGGGTTCGTCACTGGATGGTGGTGAAGATAAAATCCCAGATAAAGCAACCGAAACTACCTCAAGTGAATCTCCTGCTATAAGTGCAAGACAAGTTAAGGACCATGCTTCAATGGATGGTGGTAGAGGTGATGACAGAGATACACGTCAAAATTCCGATCATGTGTTTAACGCTCTTCCTGCACCAGATGCGCTCAAAGAGAAGGAACAAAGTGGTGAGTAATGCATTAGTTTCTGGTACCCCTTCGACTGTTTTGACCTGATACCTTATGATTTGTTTGAGTTGTTGTAATATGGTCATTTTTGTAACTTTTGAAATCTAGCTGCTGTAGAAGGGTTTGACACTACTCGAGACACTGCTGATAAACCAGTGGGTGAATTGGAAGGTGTAGCAAATGTTCATAGTTCATCTCCTGAGACGATTTCGACAGAGAGTTATTACCTGGATGCTAATGAAGTTTTTACTAGAGTGGTCGAAGATGATGATGTTGAAGAAGATGAAACACATGATGAAGAAGAAGATGATGAAGTCCTAGAGATTGCTGGGAAACCAAGAGATCCTTCTCTTTTGATATCGTACAAGTTTCATATAGCGAAAACTATTTGGGCAACACCGGTAATACTTGCGAGTCATATTCTTTTTCGTTGTTTGATTTTTTTTCGACTGTTCTTGTTGCGATGTTGATTTGCCATTTTTTTTTTCTTTTCCCGTAGACTCACGTAAGGCCCCTTAGAATCTTGCATCACTACAAAGCACTAGTTAAGTGGAAACTAAATGGCGACAAATTGGTAAGCGCTTATGTGGAAAAATCGGGATTTGAAAGTCTATTCAAGTATACACACAATACTCTTGACATAGTGCTGATCAATGCCTTCGTAGAGCGCTTTTATCCGGAGACTTACACTTTCCATCTCCCATTTGGTGAGATGACTATTACCATAAACGATGTCTCTCAAATTTTGGGTTTGCCCGTGGATGGAAAAGCTGTGAGACTAGATTTTGAAGGAAAGTGTATCAGTTGGGATAAGTGTTATGAACTGTGTGAAAATGTTCTTGGACTGGACAAACACACTTGTGACCGTGAAGTATTTGAAAGAGTGCTCAAAAGTGGTAAAGAGAATAAGAAAGCCTCAAAAAGAATCAAATTGGAATGGTTACGTGAATATTTCAGCGGGAAGAATCAGAAACTTCGAGAGCCGAAGCATGTTGCTGCCGCCTATCTGTTGTATGGGATAGGTACAATCGTTCTGGGTGATCATTCCTCGAGTAAAGTTGCCGCGTCTTATTTGATTTATCTTCAAGATTTAGAGAACGTGAAGCAATACTCATGGGGTACAGCCTGTTTGTCTCATCTTTACTCTAACCTGGGAAAAGCATCTCGCTCTAAGTTCTCTGAACTTGCTGGAAACATGACATTATTGTCGGTAAGACTTGTTTGTGTGTTCATTTAGATTTTATCTCTTTTTAATTGAAATCAGTTACTAATTTTATGATAACAGGTTTGGATTGTTGAACACTTTGGTTGTTTGGGAAGAGGCAAAGTAAATAACAATTACAAAGAAGGACAAATTAGGGCTAACAGATACTTATCAATGAAACGTCCAATGAACTCCAATGACTTGATCACTCTCAGGGAGCAGATTGACGATCTTCAAGCTGATGAAGTAACCTGGAAACCTTACAAGACTAATAATCTCCAACCATGTTGTTGGTATAATGGCCCCATTGTGTGCCTCGACACTATGACTATATACAGTCCCATGAGAGTGTTGCGACAGTTTGGGTATGTGCAAATTATTCCACCTGAAATTAAATGGACCAAATCCAATTCAAAGATGACGCATAAAGAATTCAGATCCATGATCACGAATGGGTCCGACTGGGACCGTTGGCAGAACCATTGTGTGAGATATTCGGACCTGCAACAAGTGTCACAAAACAACCCGGGGGAAGCGGCTGAAGGGTACATTGATAGCACTTAGAGTATTCACATCCTTTCATATCCCGTAAACAATCGAGAAGCCGTATGCTTGTAAGTATTCACCTGTTGTTTCATAGTTATTATTACTAAATTCTTAACATGTTCTGATTGAGCGTCCCTTGCCGTCTTTTAGGAATTTCGGATTAAGGCCATCAGTCTGACTTTGAGATCCTACTTTGGCTCGGGAAATACAGTTACCCCATCACAGAAAGAGCAAGTTCTCAAAATGTGTGACAAGGCACTTGACCCAACCGCAGAAGAGTTGTTCACGCTGAATGAATGATTTATTTTTATTTTTTTGGCGAGGCGAGAAAGTAGAAACTATGTTTCTTTTTGTTGTGTTTTAAGGAAAGTTGTAGTTCTTAGTGACTGGAGAGGTAGGTGATTGTCCATGACTGGGTTCACTATATTTCGGTTATTTTTGAAAGTTTTTGTCGTGTTTCTGGTTCTGGACCTTGTCTTGTGTGGTTTGTTATTGCAATATGTTAGCTGCCTTTTCCTTCTTTTAATAGCTTACATTTCCATTATCACTGTCAATGACCTCAATAATTTCATCCTCAATTTCAGTAACATTTGTAGGTAATGAATTCGCAGCACTTTGTTTGTTTAAGCAAAACTAGACTATATCCCAACCTCCCTTCTGTCTCTGAAGCCATTTGCAATTCAACTGCAACGACTGACTCCACCATCGAAAGTAATCTTCTTTGTTATCAGATAATTGAACTCATTCACTCCAATTACTTCAAAACCATCATGATCACAAGTCATTATCGATTTTCCACAAATTTGGATAGACATCTGGTAAAGAAGCATATCTTAGTTTGGAACTTAGCAAATGCAATCAGATAATTGAACTCATTAACTCCAATTATTTCAAAACCATCCATCATCTATCCTAGCTAATCCAACAACTGGTTCCCTGTACCTTCACTACTAGTTCAGAAAGGCCACAATATGGACTATCAGCTCTATAGCAATCCAATACATGATAGGAAATTGTAGAACTTCCAACCACGGTCACAAAAGAATCAAAGGGAATTGTATGACATCCAAACACGATCACACGATCATAAAATAGAGGCTTCCAAAATATCAAAATACAAATAAAAGGTACTAATAAGAGTAAAATAACAACAGCCAATTACCTATGGTCGAAGTTCAAAATTTATTTATGTGGTGAAGTCCTAAAAATACTAGCAGCCAATTATGTATTCTACTGTACATTTGATCAACAACATGTACATTCAATTGTCTCACAAATACAGAATACAAAATATGAGTTTCAAATAACTAACTAATAGACGTCTCATTGGGCCTCGCAGGGAGAGGTGCAGAAAACTAGTAAGTTCTGCCTCATTCACCTATAGGCTTAGCCTATATAGTATATCTTCAGGAAACTGGGAAGTGTTAAAAGCCCAAGCATAGAAATCACTAAAAAACTTTCTGTTGGTATATGGTAAATTCATAAAGCAGTTGACAAATTATCAAATGTATATGGTAAATTCATAAAACAGTTGAAAAATTAACCAGCAATTATACTCCGATTCATGAGCTTTCTTTAATTCAGCATCTTTCGTGGCACATTGAGAATACTCCCTGGCCCCAGCTCCAAGGTTTTAAAAAGCGAAAGCATTGGGCGAAGTGCTCTCATACCAAAGCATAAGCACTGCGAAAGCGTAAAGCGAAAGCGATTTTTTTGAAATGTATATAAATAAGAAGTTATCAACCTAATAAAAGAAAACTACAAAGTTCGGACATAATGAAAGGAACAATTAGACTAAGCATATGGCATACTGATATTGCGTACTCTACCCAAGAGCTATTTAAATATACTAGCCATGAATGCCTGCATCATTCATATCATCGTGTAGATAGTCATTGTCATCATGATCATCATGCCCTATAAATTAGGTTTATTAGTATTTAGTTAGAAAACGTGAAACAAGCCCTATTGGGCTTCAAAGCCCGACTTTTCAATTTTAAAGCGGGGCTCGAGAAGCGCCTAGGACCTGCAACGCAAAAAAAAAAACGCCTTAAAGCGCGCCCCACAAACGCCTTTTTAAACCATGCTCAGCTCTATGTATGATTGGACCAACAAATTCCTATTCAAGTATACCTTCATCTTCATCATTAAGAGAATATGGTTTCTTAAACCACGGAAGTTTCTGAAAACAAAAAACAGAATCCAGGATTCCAGATAAGAACAATAATGATCTAAAATTACTACATATGGATCTAGTAAAATCAGTCAGAGGTACCAACCTGGAGACCTGGAAAATCATTATGTTTCACGTGGGCTGAAATATTATGATTACAAGGAGTACTAAAGGGTTCAAACTCCTCAGTTTTTTGGCTTGGCTTTGTAATTAATCAAAAGGTTTGGCCTGATAGTATTCAACACATAGTATTGTCCTGACAGTCATCGCTCCAGCTTTTCTTAGACCAAGCATGAAATAACCATATAATCAATAAATCAACCACCAATCAAAATGGATCTAAAGTGCAAAGCAAATGAAAGAAAAAGAAGATTATTAGTACTTGCTTTTGCTCTGGAGAGGAGAAAATATAACACAATTGTGGTTCTACTATGTGTGAGGTTCTTTCCTCCATTCCTGCAGATGAAATCAAATAAGTTACAGCACAAACTAAGGAGAAAATATATATATATATATCTTTAAGCTCTAGTTCATTGATTTTGACCAGAATACAGTACCTGCAATGTTCAAGTTGTTGGGATACTAGGATGGTTTTCTTTTTCAGAGATGTTTTCATCAATATAAACCAAAAAAATCTATGAGAGGAGATATGATCTGATTCATTTACCATCCTTATTCACCCACCGACGAGAAATCATTGTTCATTAAAAGATAGCAAAGAAAACTACCCACGGATGTCCAAGTTTTAGTTATCTGTTTTTCCAACCCAAGTTTTAGTCTAGTGGCTCATGCTCAAGTGCATAACTATGATCCTAAGACAGAAAACAATCAAGTAATAAACCCATTTGAGAAACAAAAAAAAATTAAAATTAAAAATTAACAATCCGTTTCATCTTCATGTTCCAGTGATCAGCTTCAAAATGACTGCAATAAAGTTATCAGATACCTAAAAAAAAATTGAAGTGATGGAGAATCTGATGTTATCAAATCCTATCGAGACAATTGGGAAGGATTCAATATTCTTGCCAATCAAAGATGCAATCGAAGCATGTCATTTCACTCTTATAAGTTTGAAGAAACGAGTAAATAGACGTGATACAACCAGTAAAGTAGAGAATGGTGATGTTATTGTATAAGAAGAAAATAGGATGATGATTATAAAAGTGTTTTTCGGTCTCTGTAATCATTATATGATTATCATGTCAGGCTAAACTAGCCTACGCTCACATGATCTACCTTCAGCTTAAAACTGTGTGTAATTATTTCATCGTTAGAGATAATTGGGGTTACTGATCATTGGTGCCACTACGATGTTGCAAGATACAATTACGAAGTATATCCCTATTGTCTACTACAATTTTTGCCAATATTAATGGAAATGTATTTATTGATCATGCAGTATACATATAATGAATGGAAACGTTTTAGTTTTTGCAGGGAATTAAAGACCCACTCTAAAATTTTATTAATCTCTGTTCTGTTCTGTTCTACAAAGTTTGAGTTAATTTTGTAGTTAATTAGGCTAAGGGGCCAAATTCGATTTCATATACTTTTCAAGGAACACAAAGTTTCCCTTTAGGACGAAGGACCCCATTATTGCAATCTATTATGCACATTTCAGTTTGCCTACTCTGGTTTTAATAGTAACTTGGCAATTCTTTTGGCAGAAGGCACATCATAGCTAAAGTTTTTATTTTCTTAAGACTATGCCATTATGGTGATGATCAAGCAACAGTATTTGTATTTACAGACCTATGTGGCTTGAATTCCAGGTGTCTAGCTATACGAAGTTACAAACATTAAGTACTGGAAAAACAATTACAAACAAAAAGTATATGTAACAAGCAGGATTGCATTGATACCTGGGACATGTATATCTTTGAAATCCCTTGAAGTGAAGAAGGCTTGGTATTAGGCTCAATCAACATATTATCTGGCAACTCCAGGGGATCCGTACTAGCAACAATGACCCAGCCATCAGTTTTTCTGCCAAAAAATTGAGTTTGTTACCCTCTTAAAGATTGATTTTTTTTCTTCCACCCTTAAGACCCGTGTCTCCAACTCCGTAAACTATTTCTTCTTCCAACTTTCATTTCCTTTCCAATGTTTTGATCCCTGTTCTGAGTCTCTCATTTATCATTTTCCATTTCCATAACTACCTCTTCCAAGTAAGCAACTTTGTCTTGTGCTGTCTTCTCTCTATCACCGTTCATATATTAGACCCGAAATTTGTTTTTGCATTCCACTAATATAGTTCTGTACTCCATAAGCTCACCATCTCAATGTACGGTTTTAAACATTTGGTTCTTCAATTCTTTACCCAATTCGATTCCATAATTCAGCGACACGCTTGCTTAAACCTCCAATTCCATACACTTTCTCTCTAAAACTCAAAATTCATCACTGGCTCTCCTTTTCTCAGACTTCCACTCGATCTCCATTCCGAGCTTACCCACAATTCTCCCTTGGATCCATTTCCATCTTTTTGTTCTCCTCCTCTAGTTCTCCTCCCAATTCAATCTTCAAAACTTTAATTTCATCATCAGCCCTCTTTTTATCAGACTTCAGCTCCTCACTCTCCTCAATTCTTACCAGCATCTCCTTCTCTAGACTCTTAATCTTCTCTATAAACCCCTTGTGCTCACCCTTCATCACATCACACTGAATCTCCTTTTCTTTAAACCAGCAATCTCCTTATACTCTTAAGTATTAACTAGTATGATTTCTTTAAACACACCCAGCTCTTTCTGATATTAGACCAACAACATCGCATTCAGTATTCCTATATCATATATCATTAAGAGATTGTTCCTTAAACCTTAAAGTTTCTGAAACCAAAAAAACAGAATCTTCATAAGAACAATAACAATAATGATCTAAAATTACTAGATATTAAAATCACAAACACAATTGCGAAACCCGGAGAATCATTATGGCCTTGTAATGAAAAGGCTGGGTCTTACAGTATTCAACACATAGAAACACCAATATTTCTTCGTTCTCTGTTGACAGTCGTCGCTTTAAATTGGTAACCATATAATCGATAAAACAATCATGAATCAAGATGTATCTAAGAGTGTGAAGCACTTTTGTTATTGAGAGGAGAAATCATTATGTGACTGTGGTCCCAATCTATGTGTTTGGTTCCTCCATTCCTGCACATCAAATCAAATAAATTTTCAGCACATACTAAGGATAGAGATCTCATAAGTCATAAATCCTAAAGCTCTAATTCATTGATTTTTACCAGTAAGAAGTATCAGCAGTGGTCAATTTGTTGGGGGAATTCGCATAGATTGATTTAAGAGAGTGTTACCTTCAGATCTGGAAGAGTTCTTCTCTGATTGAATAGATTGGAATCTGGCTAAAATGTTGGCCCATTTCCCCTAATTTCTTAAGCAACATATCAGCAATGCTTGCGTTTCTGATTCAGAAAAGTGAAGAATTGATCTTCTACCAAAACATCTGCCTCCTCCTCTCCTCATTCATTCAGTTTTCTAGGGAACAAGATGCATAGAGATTCAAGGGTTAGGGTTCTGGATGTACAAGGAAGCATATGGAATCTTACCATCGTCCTTTATTTAGCTTTGAGAGTAGATATCATTATGATGAGATTGAAAGATGATGCTGATTGTGGTTCCTTCTCCACCAGATTCCCGGCCAAAAAATGGACTCCATTGTTGTTCTTTAACTTCAGAAACTATGACCAACAACATGATTTGATTTTAGGGTTTTGAATTTGGGGGATCGAAATGAGACTGAGACAGTGTTTTGATTGAGGGTGAGTTTACAGTGTGTTTGGTGTAATGTAATATGGAATCAGAGAGGGGTATTGTTGTAGTTTTAGCTAAAAGCATCTTTCTCTCAGTAAAAATGGTCAAAGTAAAATCTTTAGCTATGTGTGGTGTAGTTTTATTTTTTTCCGCAACCTATAGGTTAGGAGCCCGACCTCTCTCAGTAAAAATGGTCAAAGTAAAATCTTGGCCAACTTGGTTAGTGCCAGTTGGTTGTGTTTGGTGTAGTTGTATCCGCAAGAAACGCGTAGTACACCCAAGAGCAACCTCGAGACACGCAAAATAAATCTAACCACAAAAAACATAAGATAATACAAAAGAATGCCATGACGAATATTAAAACTTTATTTTAATGAGATGATGTTATTAATAAGATTGATGAAATATTTTAAGTAAATATTTTAATAGGACCACAATTAACAATTTTAATAGGTTTATATGTTGTTCTGAATTGTATTCCTGACAACAACAAAACAAAAAAGATGAACTAAATCCATAATCGAAATAACTAACCAAAATTTTGGGTTCAGTAACACACGCTAAGAGATCAATTAATGTGCCCACTCCACCGCATGAGGTACCTTACAATAATCGGAAGCGACATCTCTGACAAATCAGCTCCAACTCTTCACTCCAACAACTGAAGAAGACACGAGGCAGTGAAAATGAACGAAAGACGGTATTTTCACGGTAAGTTGTTGCTATTCAGCACTAAATGAACATGAAACTTCCGGTGATTTCCCTATTAGCGTTTTTTGGAATAGTAATATACCAACAAAAATTAATTTCTTCACTTGGATGGTACATCATAATTCCATATTGACTCAAGAAAATTTAGCTAAAAAAAGAAAACCCATAGTAAATCGTTGTTGTATGTGTAAAGATGGTAGGGAATCCATAAATCATTTTCTTATTCACTGCAAGATTGCTTCAGAGATATGGATCACATTTTTTGATAGCTTTGGAATCAGTTGGGTTCAGTGCGAAGATAAAAAGGATCTTTTCAAGGGGTTTGACAGAAAAATGTTCTCTGAGAATGGAAACTTCCTATGAAAATTTTCTCCATATGCCGTTTGTTGGACTTTGTGGAAAGAGCGCAATCGTCATACGTTTGATGAAGAGCTAAGAGAGAAAGATGTGCACAGTATCATCTTAGATGTGAAAGCGAACCTCTTGTACTGGTCTCATTCTTCTCATAGCCTAAGGAATGTTAGATTCGAAGGACTAGTCTTCAAATGGAAAGAGCTAGTTAGAAGATAGTTTGTGGAGTTTTAAATTCAAACTGTTATCTATAAAACAATTTTATTTCTTATAATTCTTCCATTCTTTTTATCTATTTATAATATATCTTGATAAAAAAAAAAACACTCTTTGTTGGTCTACCAAACGAGTTTCCTGAATTATTTATAAATTTTTTTTTTTGATTGGTAAATTAAATGATTTAATTAAAAAAAAAAAGAGAGAAAGTAAAACAGGTTGGAGCACAGGAAGTGTCTAAAGAAAACAAAAACAAACAAACAAAGATAACAAGTAAGAGAATGAATAACCCAAAGCATAATGGAGGGTAGAAAAATAAAAGAAAAACACAAGATTTTAGTATAATGCGAAAAATAAAAATAAAAACACAAGATTTTAGTATAGTGCGACAAATTTCAGTATAATGCGGAAAAAAAAAATATCAGAAGTTTTGTTAACGAGGAAAACTACACATGTAGAAAAATCTCAGGACCTCGTCCAGCTTTAAATACCACACTGTATTAAACCTCTACAGATACTAGCCTATTATCAGACTTCGGACTAGAACATAGTCGAGACTAAAACCTCAAAGCAATTTAGTTTCAATGGTGTAACTTATGCTTCTTGAGCCTCACAAGATTATGCATACTTGATTAATTCCCTTAGCTTCGTCCTTTACATCTTAAGAGTATCTTCAACCTCAGTGAGGACTTTTGATACCAATCTGCCTCTAACAAACAAACCTATTTGATTTGCCTTTTGATTTTTCAATCTAGGTTTGGAAATATGTTTGCACTAGACAAAGCAAACCTCACGAATCCGGAACAATTACACTCAATATGCTTAGAAGCTGGATTGCTAAACACCTTTCAAGAACAATCCAAACAAATCAAAGAATAGTTTAGATATCTATCTTAAGGAATCACAAAGTCTGAAACGAAGAACACTTTGTGCTTTCTATCTATAACAATATTCGTGGTCTGAGATTTGAAAACCTCAAAAATCAATAAGAATTCAGGTACAAAAACTCTAAGGTTAAAGATATAGTCTGGTCGGGTTGTCGCAAATTCCTAAGTAAAATCTTCGAATTTGTAACCTAATTATGTTTTTATGAGGAAACGTAGGTTATATAGCACGAATCTAGCTTAAAAACTATGAGATAAGAGTATATATCATACTACACCAAATTTAGTGATTAGCAACGGTAACTAGAAGTTGCAAAATAGTCAGTTCAGCTTTGTTGCGAAAATAGAAACGGCTACATTGCCATTGCAAACTTTGGTCGCAATAGTTTTAAAATATTGCGACGTCAAATATATGCAACTATTTCAAACAGTTGCGAAATTAGATTGTTGCAACATCTTGAAACAGTTGCGAAATTGGAACTTCACAACAACTTACTGCAGTTGCGAATTTTTTTCAACATTAAAAAAATAATGGTTTTGACCTGGTCAAAACCACCAGTTCCCCTGTCAAAAAATCAAGTTTTTCCAGTTCATTTGGAAATTAAAATCAAGTTCCCAGCAGCTAGCATACAATTATTTCATAAGTTACATTCATTTGAGAACGTACACATTACAAGTGGCACATTACGAGTGAGAACTTACACATCAAAATTGGCGTTTCTATGACTTACCAAACAAGATAATATACCCAACACTTACAGTTTTTTGAATTAGCTTGTAACCATTTCACGTTTTCATATCAATCATTATTCAAACTTATACTACGACTAACTTATATTATTTCACTTAACATATTACAAAGATCTAGCGCAATAGATGCTAAGACAGAGATAAAACTGAAAGAAAAGATCTCATTAACGCCTTACCAGTTAGATTTTAGTATCCGAAAGAGTATGTAGTACCCCTGTAAGAAAACGTCCACAGGAAGAACTTTCCCAAAAAGTAGGATAAAAGAAGGATTTCCCTCGGCTCCTGCGGACCACATTTGACATTTACATGTCAATATTATACAAAGCGCGAACTCAAAAAATATAATAGACTTGCTAAACCAACAAGAAAATAGAAATCGATGCCATTACGTAATACTAACTCTATAAGGGATCACTAGTGCTTAAATAATTTTTCCAGCACCATCACCCTACATTTTAACTTCTGGATGTTACAAATGCCAGAGTTTGGGTTACGTTTTCTCCACCATGAAAAAACTAGAAGGAGAGTAAGGATGATTTTAGTGCTTCACTTGACATAGTTAAGTACACAGTATAACTCTGTGCATTTTGAGAAAGAGTTCCAATAATCTCTTCTAGCCATGACATATATTGGCTGAGACAAAACACAACGGAGGTGGTACCGTGGGTTGTGGGGTCACCAGGAGCTGTGGTGAGCCATCTTTTTAAAGATCTGCACATTCACTTTATATGTTAGCATCAGCCTCATTATCGTACCTTCTCAAGAAGAATATGCCAAAAGCATGACATAGTGAATATGAAAGAAGAACAAGATTATAGAGATCCATATCCTTGATAAAAAAGCATCCTAATAAAACCAGCGGAGTGTCAATGAAGCAGTGTAATCAAATTCACATATCTAAGCTACAATTCTAACCATGTAGTAAGAACAAATGTAATTGAGGTGTTAAAGTCAAACACACGATACATAAACTATATCAATTTTCGAATACTAAGAATGATATATTTACCTGACCGGTACGAACTCTACCGACTCATCGTCTGCTACTTTGCAAGAGTTTTAAAGCTGTGAAATTATAGGTGACTTCAATGGTACTTTCCTCTCGAGGACTCTCTGATCAAGGATGGTTGTACGAGAACTCCGTCAACATATCCCCTTCACCTTTTCTGTACAGACAAAATATACATGAAGGAAGCCCCAATTAGCACAGTTCCGAAAAAATTATTTATTTCATAAACAAAACACATCAAGTATAGATTTATGAATCCAGGAAAATGCTAGTAGAAACCAATATTTGTTTTCAATTGTCTCCTTTAAATGGGGAGGTAGAAGACACTACACCATATGGCCCAATTTGAGACACATTGATTTTTGGGTTCGAGACACATATACATGTCTTTAGTGTTTCCACTCATATAAGAGTCTCAAATCAAACATATGAGTTTCTTTAATTCTAATTTTTCAACTACTCTTACAAGTGTTTTAAATTTTTTACAAGAGTCTTAATTTTTTTTTAACTTTACAAGACCTTTATTAAGAACGCGTAATTGGGGATATGGAAACTAATTGGGGGATATAGCTAAATGACAAAATAGGGATCCAAATATCCTAGCTGGGTTACCCCTTATATAATTAAATTATTAATTTCTAATCTAACCCTCACTAATCCTAATTAGTTAATTACTAATCCTGATTAGTAAAATATTAATGATTTGGGGGATATAATTTGTGTATTTATGTTTATTTGAATTTGTGTGGGTTAGTTGAGAGTAGAAGGAGGGTAAAAAAAATTGAGTAGAATTTTTTTTTTTGAAAATGGAAGATGATTGTGATGAGAGACATGCAGCTGCTGAATCTTTAGCTCAATTACAACAACAACCATATCTTCAATCTTCGGTTAATGATAACAAATCACAATTTTTTTTTTGATGAACCAACACCTTTGAATCGTGATTTTCGAGACTATGAAGGGTTTTGTGAAGAACCAACTCAAGAAAGTAAACATGTTCAGCATACATGCAACCCAAACACACATGTAATGCTTCAAAGAGGTCGAAAATTTGTTTTTATTTTTGAAACCGCCATTTCTGTCTGAAAAACCTTAGTACCGGCATGCTCGTTTTATGAATACTACGCCGGAACCTCTATAACCGGCATTGTATTCATACAAATTTATATGCCGGGAAAAAATTCTCCAACTGTTCAAGAACAAACCGGCGCGGTATTCAAACCAAGATTGCATGCCGGTACACATTTATACTTTTTACCTACCTCCGAATATTCTGTGGAATATTAAAACCGGCAGTGTGAGTACATGACAGACAATGCCGGTTTATGATACCGGCATAGAAACTTAAATGTTGAGGATGCCGGTATTACACTTGAAACATTCAGAATTTAAAGATATTTTGAACTTACATACCGGCATGGAAACTTAAATGTCTATGATGCCGGTTTTACATGAAAAACATACAGAAGTTAGTGATATGTTGAACTTAACTACCGGGATGCTTATCTTTGAACTTACTATGCCGTAACTATATCCCGGAATGGGAACTAAAATTATCTGAATGCCGGTTTTGATACTGGCATGGAAAGTCAATTACAATGTATGCCAGTCATTAATCCCGGCAGTTTAGTTTTCTTATCGACAATGCCAGTTTTGAATTAATCCAATTTTCTTTTCATTCATTCCTTAGATTGTGACATTCAACGATCAACCAATCTCCAAACCGCTCTATCGGGATACGTCGGAATACTATAAAATGCTTCGGGTATGTTACCAAACAATACTTTCACCTAGTTTTTACAATTTTATGTTGGGATTTGCTTGTAATCTCGCATTGTTGTCCTTATGTAGGGAATAAAATATGAAAATGAAGCAATTGCTTGGGCAAAAGTGACGGCTCTTAAGAACATGTGTGTATTAGTGAGGAATAGCCAACTTTCAAATGTTCGTTTTGAGATGGTTTGCGAGAGAAGTGGAAAATACAATGAGAAAAATAGCCATAAGAGAAAGGGTTATGTATATGAAAAAAAGACTAAGAGTGTATACAATACAGTTACGAGGAAGGATGAGTGCCCCTTTAAGCTTGTATTCTATCTAAGAGGAGAAAAAGAAGAAGAAAAAGAATGGGAATGTAAGGTGTGGTTTGGACGTCACAACCACCCCGATCCGAAAGATTTTGAAGGTCACTTCCTAGTTGCGAAGCTAAAACCTGATCAATTCGAGGATGTCAAGATGATGACAAAAGCATGTATCAAACCAAGAGTGATTCTCAGAACCTTCAAGGAAAAGGATAAGACGAACGTTTCTTCACTCTCTACAATTTATAGCACTCAAGCAACCATTAAAAGGTTGGAATGGGAAGGGAGGAGTGTTATGCAAGAATTTGAGAAGATAGTTTGGGATCACAACTACACGCGTATCATTAAAAGAGGTCCGGATGAGAAGCCGCTTCAAATATTCATTTCGCATCCTTTGCTTTCAGAATTGGCTCATACGTGTTGTGATGTTCTTATGATGGACTGCACTTACAAGACAAACAAATACAACATGACGTTGTTCAACATCGTGGGGAAAACTTCGGACAAGGTAACATTCACATTGGATTGGTGTTTAATGGAAAATGAGAGGGATTTCAATTATCATTGGGCATTGAGACAATTGAAATTATTGTTCCCGGAAAATCATTTTCCGAAGGTCATCATAACCGATCAATTCGATGCACTAATAAATGCCATATCCGACGTATATCCGGATGCAAAAAATTTCCTATGTACATATCATATAGGTGAAAATGTGAAAAAACATTGTCATGTTTTGTTTGAACCCTCTAAGGATGATATTAAGAAGAGAATGGTCGCTGAACTAGAGGAAGATGTTCGCAAAGAGAAACTATCACCTGAATAAGAAGAAAATGAAAGAGGAAAGATTAAAGAGCGAGTCGACAAAGAACACGATGAAAATCATAAAAGGTGGATGGAATTTCTAAAGGATTGGGAGAAAGTTTATTGGTCTCTTACCGAGGACATGTATGAAAAGAGATTGAACATGTTTATTGCCAAATATAACGAAGTGTATCCAAGTGCCGTCTCATATTGTCGGGATAATTTGTTGGATAAGTTCAAGGAAAAATTTGTGCGTGCGTGGACAAATCGTTATAAACATTACGGGAATGAAGAAACTAGTATAGCGGAGTCCTCACATGGGAGATTTAAAGATCTCATCCAGTCCGACCAGGAAAGCGTGGTTACGGTCACCGAGGAAATAGAGCAACACTTTAAGGCCGATATCGATAGGATCAAGAAGGCTTTTGAGAAAAGCTCAATGGAAAGGATGACTCAATTTCTTCCACATAATAAGTTGCTCCAAGGAATAGAGTTTAACGTCTCCCATTGGGTAATAAAATATATGATGAGACAAATGCAATATGAGAAAAATTACGGAAAACCGGGTGATATGTGTATTTGTCCCGACATTTCTTCATTAGGGCTTCCGTGTCGTCATATGCTTGTGAAGTATGAAGAAGTGATACCTATTGATGTTATTGATCCATTTTGGAAGCAATTATATTTCGACCTTCCCCCTACCAAAGCTCCCGGACAATCACCATGGGATACAAAGGAGGCCCAAGAATTTTATGAAACTTACTCACGTGGCAACTCGGCTAGCCGAAAAGTATTGTTGAGACAACTAAGACTAATTACATGGCCATGGATAGCACAAAATGAATAGCTAACAAAGGGAGATCCTCCGGGTAGACCACAAACTAAAATTTCAAGGAAGAAACAAAGAAAAAAATTAAAAAAATGACTCGACGTGAAGAGGAACTCGCGGCAACTAAAAAACGAGATCTATGTGAAAGTGAGATTTTAGAAGCAAGATTCGCGGGAGTGCCCATTCCAAACAAAAGGGTAGGACGAGGAAGGAACCGATATCAAGTCAACAACAATCGACGAGTTCCGAACCTGCACCAATAGTCGATGTATCGGAGATTCAAAGGAAAAGGGGAAGGCCGCCAAATGTACCAACATTAAGATACCAAGGACAACAACGTGAGAATTCTGAAGGTACACCCGTGATTGATGTATCCGAGGTTCAAAGGAAAAGGGGAAGGCAGCCGAAGGTACCCATATTAAGCTACCAAGGACAACAAGGTGAATATTCCGAAGGTACACCAATAGTTGATGTATCCGATGTTCAAAGGAAAAGGGGAAGGCCGCCGAAGGTACCCACATTAAGCTACCAAGGACTACAAGGTGAACATTCCGAAGGCACACCAATAGTTGATGTATCCGATGTTCAAAGGGAAAGGGGAAGGCCGCCGAAGTTACCAACATTAAGCAACCAAGGGAAACAAGGTGAGCATTACGAACCTACACCAATAGTCGATGTATCGGAGGTTCAAAGGAAAAGGGGAAGGCCGCCGAAGGTACCCACATTAAGCTACCAAGGACTACAAGGTGAGCATTCCGAAGGTACACCAATAGTTAATGTATCCGAGGTTCAAAGGAAAAGGGGAAGGCCGCCGAAGGTACCAACATTAATCTACCAAGGACAACAAGGTGAGCATTCCGAGGCTACACCCATAGTCGAGGTATCCTAGGTTCAAAGGAAAAGGGGAAGGCCGCCGAAGGTATCAACATTAAGCTACCAAGGACAACAAGGTGAACATTGTGAAGGTACACCAATAGTTGATGTATCCGATGTTCAAAGGAAAAGGGGAAGGCCGCCGAAGGTACCCACATTAAGCTACCAAGGACTACAAGGTGAACATTCTGAAGGTACACCAATAGTTGATGTATCCGTTGTTCTAAGGAAAAGGGGAAGGCCGCCGAAGGTACCAACATTAAGCAACCAAGGGAAACAAGGTGAGCCTTACAAACCTACACCAATAGTCGATGTATCGGAGGTTCAAAGGAAAAGGGGAAGGGCGCCGAAGGTATCAACATTAAGCTACCAAGGACAACAAGGTGAATATTCCGAAGGTACACCAATAGTTGATGTATCCTATGTTCAAAGGAAAAGGGGAAGGCCGCCGACGGTACCCACATTAAGATACCAAGGACTACAAGGTGAACATTCCGAAGGTACACCAATAGTTGATGCATCCGATGTTCTAAGGAAAAGGGGAAGGCCGCCGAAGGTACCAACATTAAGCAACCAAGGGCAACAAGGTGAGCATTAA
The DNA here is from genome assembly GCA_023529315.1 of Papaver bracteatum. Classification (NCBI taxonomy): domain Eukaryota; kingdom Viridiplantae; phylum Streptophyta; class Magnoliopsida; order Ranunculales; family Papaveraceae; genus Papaver; species Papaver bracteatum. Next base: position 173,935 of record JAJJWX010001929.1, read on the forward strand.
AAACCTACACCAATAGTCGATGTATCGGAGGTTCAAAGTAAAAGGGGAAGGCCGCCGAAGGTACCCACATTAAGCTACCAAGGACTACAAGGTGAGCATTCCGAAGGTACACCAATAGTCGATGTATCCGAGGTTCAAAGGAAAAGGGGAAGGCCGCCTAAGGTACCAACATTAATCTACCAAGGAAAATAGAGTGAGCATTCCGAGGCTACATCCATAGTCGATGTATTCGACGTTCAAAGGAAAAGAGGTAGGGGTAGGCCAAGGAAGAATATTCTCCCGTCTAATACCAAATTGTTTTGGATTTTAGGGATTGTAGATGATGGTTTGGATATAATAAAGCAGAAAGTTGGTAATATGAAGATGTGTAAGGATCCCAGAACAGGTAGGACCATTAGAACTTATCATACGAAGATAGAGTCTTACATAGACCAACTTCCTAAGTTTATTAGCGATTTTATTGTGTAGACGGATGATGTCGATGGAGATGGAAATTTTTGGTATCATGTCGTGACCAAACAACTAGGAATCTTCGAGATGGCTGTTAGTAAAGGAATGACACCATGCCGATATGCTAGAATGAGGATGGACGATCAACTATTGAAGAAGAGGAGCTTTTATGAGAAATTGGTTGGTCACAACGAGGTGTTTGATGATATGTGTGCTCAATTGTTAGGACCCGAGCAGGAGATGGTATTTCTTCCTACTCAATATTGGATGAGGATGACGCTTTGTGGGCATCTAGTAGCGGATACATTTAATTGTGTTGTTCATTATTTTACCCCCATCGCAGTCACAACATTTACACCAAAGTGGCAAAAATACGAGGGATCCCTTAAGACGAGAAGAGTTGCTTTGGCATACGTGAACGGAAATCATTTCGTTATTATAAAACTCAAGGACAATTGTCCATTGCCACCTGTTTGTGGGATGGTTAAAAACAAGGAACTAGATCCAAATATATGGAAGGTATGGATGGCATTGAATGAGGAGAATCACCAATTATGGGATGCTTTGGCCTTATCAAAGAAACCTCTTGAATAGGAGGAGTTGAAACTTCATACGTGTGGAAGTTATGATGAGTAATTTGGATATATGTGGTTTACTAATACGCCACCTTTTGTTTTTTTGGAAGTTTGAATTGTAATCATTAAACCATATGCCATGTACGTGCCAATGTGATTTGATTCAAACTTTACTATGCCGGTAATCGTATCGGCGTTGCAATATATGTTCTCTTTTGTTCCGGAATAACACCACAAGTACACAGATATAATTTTTCCATTTCCGGCATTGTTAAAAAATGCATAACATTCCCGGAACTCTAATGGTAACAAGGGAGAGGTTTAGTACCGGCATGATTGTGGCGCTATCCACCATGCCGGAACTCTATTTTTGTTTTTCATTCTGGAACATAATATAGAGCCGGCGTAGAACTCACGATATCGACTATGCCGGTTTTGGAAAATAAAAACTTAGAAAAAGAAGATTTCAAGACGCATAAAATAACATAAGCAAAGTTTAAACTAACCAAATGTGAAGTTAAGATGTTCCAAACCGAAAACAAATGAAACATAGATGTTCAAAGTTTACCAAGCCACACAAACAAAAATAAACCAAACTAATACTATAAAAGAAACAAACAATCACTCAGTTCTTGGCTTTTTGTGTGCCCTCTTCTTATTTTCACCCCAAAAGTCTTTTTCCTCTGGATCTTCGATTTTGTCTATCTTTTCATTCAGTTTCTCCATTTCTTTCAGGGTCAGCACCAATCCTTTCTTGGTTTCTTCTTAAAGAATTTTAACAGATTTCCAATCCGTTGACTCTGTGAAGGAATTTTTAAACATGTATTTAGTATGAACAGTTCTATAAGTTGATAGATAAAGAGAATAGTAATGAACTCACCAACAACGTAACGAGCTGTAGAAGTCCGGGTACAGTATCTGGAGTTGTGGAGGGACGTGTTGGTTGTGGAGGGACCTCTACCTTATCCGGGCGTACAACATAAGGATGCGAGTACTATAGATGACCGTTTAGGAATGTTGGTTCACTATCAAAACCGTTCTCAGCCAATTCCCAATCATCCCTATCCAGCACAAGTTCTTCTTCTTCCCTTTCGATCCAATGTGCAAGAATAGGTTCTGGGTCGTAGCATACCATAGTATGGCTCTCATATGATTGGCATTTAGTAAAGTCATGAGAATATTTATGATAAGATGTATCTGTGAGATCTTTCTTCTTGTAACCGAGTTGGCGTATCACGCAGAGAGGGTTATGCATAACAAATCCTTTTGGATGAAATAACGGTCCGTTGTAAAATGAAACATTTTCATGTCTTTGAAGGTGAACTCCTCTGACATTCCTATAAGGGTCAAACACAACATCTTCCACAGAAAATGAGTCCAAAGCCAATCTTATTTCTAAAATCCGTTTCTTGTTAGGCGAAGGGGTATTATGGAAGAAGTATTTCTGAGATAGAGACATATTCGGTTCATAATCACGCCAAATCTCCAATCCTTTATACCCTATGAACAAATCTCTGAAGTGTTCATAAGCCCACACCTGTGCCCATAAAATGTATAAGAAAATAAATAGTTGGAAACTAACAAATGTAATGATAACAATCACAAAATAAGTATTTCCCTATACCTGAATCACAGTGAAATTCCCATTAAATTGACGGCCTTTCGCTTTAGAATCTCGACGCATTTCTGCCAAAAAATGTGCCAAAAAAGCAGTGCCCCATGAATACTTATGAACGTCTTCCAACGGATCCAAGTACTGCAGGTTATTCATATGCACCCTGTTACCATTAGAGTCAGGGAATATAGCGGTTCCCAAAATGAACAACATATATGCAGCGGAAGTTTGTTGAGCTTCTGCGAGAGTCAATTCCTTGTTCTTCGTATTCCCAAACAGTTGATTGAGTTTGATGAATGTTATAGTCTTTGTCTGAGACGTTTGTTTCTTGTACAAATTTTCCAACGTGGTTTCCTTGTTCCATCCAAACAAATTTTCAGTGAGCTCATAGATATTTTCCCACCAAAGGTCCTTCGAGTTGTCTCCAACCTTGAACGGTTTCCCAAGAACCTCTAGTCCTATTATTCTTTGGACATCTTCAGGGATAATGGTCATCTCGCCAAAATTAAAATGCATGGTGTCAGTTTCACCATAAAACCTCTCCAAAAAGAAGTTTCTCGTGATGGTATCAGTGTCCACATAATTTTCTATCGCAGGATACAACCCAGATGCTCTGACTATTTCTTGAACAGCCGGACATTCATCCTCCAAAAGCCACACATACGATTGTTGATGGAGGCTAACACGCCAGGCTTTCCTGTGGTCCTATAAAAATACAACCAACTTAATTAAATTGATCATAAATAAATAATATAATAACAAGATACAAACGTCTTACATAAGTTTGATAGATCCAACAAGCCCAAGAGTCTTTATACGAAAATAAAAGTTGCGGGTTAATCGGTTGACCCCAATGTTTTCCATCATTGCTGTCAGGAATCAATTCGTACTTATTAGGGAAGTGAGGTGGGGGTGCCTTTTCATCATCAGTTTTTCCTAAGCCACCTGCTTGTGAGGATGAGCCACCTGCTAGTTCCGGTTCTGGTGGAGTTTCCCTCTCATCATCATCATCAGTGCTGGTTGAGTCCCTTATATGATGATCCCGAATTGTCACATTAGAATTAGCCAAATTTTGACGTTTACGTCGAGAAGATTTATGTTTTGATTCTTTAACAGCTTTTCCTTTTACTTTGTCCTTTGATGGGGCGAGATACCTATGTTCCAACACGTTAAACTGAGTTATATACTGGATGCCCTCATACAATAGGAACACACAGAAAACCGGAATACTCCATAGACATATAAACTACCTCGGAATACATACCGGCATTATCGGCAATAAATATGTCTATGCCGGTTATATTGAATTCTATACAGAAAATTCTAAGCCGTATGAAACAAAGTGTAGAAAAGAGCCTTTGATATATGCATCCTGAGCTTCATCCCCCATTCCTTTGGAAAAAACAACACAAACCAAGCACCAAATAATAAAAATCATTCTCCCAAGAATGCAAGCACGGTTCAAAGAATGGGGGATTCATCATCTACCTATAAATTCAAAGTAAGTATAGTTACTAACAACATACTCTTCAATACTATGATGGATAACTAATATAATTTTCTCTTACAGAGTCATCATTGCAAGTGTCAAATTTTCAAGTCACCTTCTCACCTAGCCATGGACTGTCCATTTATTTATTCAAAGTGTAGAAAAAAATTAAACAAAACATGAACTAGGACAAGTACAAGCTCTAAGTTTTCTTAGAGATAAGCGCAAACTAACAAAATGATGAACGATGACGAACTAACTGTCTAATGAAGAACTGAGCCGCACAACTTAGAATGACATACCTGCTGCAAAAATAATCTTGGGCATTAGTTTACAAACTAGTTTAAACATGACAAGAGTTAACTATTCAGAGATGATATAGAAAACAATGTGCAACTCATTCGCCATACATATCTTGACCGAAAGAAGTGTGATATACAAAACAATACCTTCTTATGTTGTTATTCTATATGAGTGAACAGATCCGTGTAACAGGTTTGTCTCAGAATCCCATAAGAACATGCAACGACAACATCAGCTTGAACTCGCATCAATATATTTGATCACTTATCAGTAATCATCCCAAATGGAAGTACTCACTGCTTATAAACTCTCAAGACTAACTTGACCTAACGTAACCTCCAACAATCTCATAAAGACTAATAGATGTCAAGAAATCTTTCTCAACATGAAGCATTTCCTGACAATAGTACAAGCAAACAGCTTAGTGACTACACTTTTCCCAAAGATGTAGTTAATGTATACAAACTACACATTACTTCTAAATTAACTACTTGGCGTCATGCAAGCCACAAAGACAAAGAAAAACAAGCACAATTCATTAAGGAAAGTGTACGATAAACACTAATCAATGTTAATGGACCTTTGCTACGTACAAACAGAACAAGCATGCAACAAACTATATATATCAGTGTAACCTTATCCTCTAATACAGAGAACAATATTCTGCAGCTGCAAGTTAATAAATAATCATCGCTTCAGCTCACAAATACCATAACCAGAAAACAATAAATGATAAAGAATCTTAACTTCAAAAGAGCTAAGCGAAACAAAACTGCTAGCATAACCAAAGAAAAACAAGCATAATCAGGCTAAAGTCAAATAAATATCATCAACACATACTGATGTAGTTTAAAACGTAAACTTAGTACAAGCTCCACAACGAAAAAGAAGAAGAACTAATACCTTGTAACCAGCTTATGCTCATGACCCAGAAACTGGAAGTGCTATCTATTGTGCTGTTGGAGGAGATACTTCTTTGTTGTTCTGTTTTGCACCCTTTTTTTAGCTCCTTCCTACAAATATTTCAGCATGATTGGTGTTTATGTTAATGACAATTTAACACAAAATCAACACCCTGCCCACCGCGACTCGCATTCAATTACATTATTAACATGTCCCTGATCTCGGCAACCAACAAATACTGGAATCAAATAAGCACACAACACATAACAAAAACGAATATAGCAACCGGCACAAGCAAAACAGTTTGTACTTCCTAACTGTCCCTAGTATCAACTGATGTTCCACTTACCTGATCTTCCTATAATTTTTACAGGGAAATCAAAATGACCTAGAGTGAAACCTATAAAAATTTCATGGAATTTTAACGGTGAAATCCTGAGATACCAGGCATTCTTTGATTATGTACTAAGGAAACAATCTGTAGAGGCAGTCAATGTTTCGAGGGAAGATGGGGTTCCTACCCATTTCCGATCCTTAAGAAATTTGTACAGGATATTAATAAGGTTAGAAATAGATGCATACCAAAAATTTAGAAAAATTTAATGGTTACATTCATCAGATCAGGAGCTACAGATATCCATTTCAGAATTAATGTTCTGCAGAAAACAGTCAATTCCATTGATTGTTACAGGGGCTTATTAGAGTCCGATGAACCTAAAAATTGAACCAAAGGTACCTGACATACTCAACTTCAACAAAACCAAAATTCATAGGAATCCAACGGTTGGAAAATTATACACAGGCATTACAGTAATCAATAACCACGACAGTTTAGCATTTCTAACGTGTGACGTTTCATTGATTACCTTAAGAAAAACCTCCTCAAGCTCTCTTGCACCCAGTTGTTCACCCATAGGCACGTTCATCCATAGGCACCCAATCATCTTCGAGTCGCACCTCGTCATCAATCTGAATACCAGTTGTGGCAGCAGACAAGCAAGCATTAGATTGAGCGCAACACGTTAATGACAGGAAAAAAGGAAATGAAGAGAAAATAAACAGCATTCCCCATGAAATGAAGCATTTAATGTTATCAGACAGGGACATCAAATGGATGTTTCAGATAAAAAGCTACATCCCATCAGTTCTAGCAGCTCCATCAGTGCTGCAATGTCAAGTGCCTCAAATTCAGGGAATGTACCGAAATTAAGAGACCGAATATCAACCTACAATAGCAAACAAAAAACCCTTATCAGAAATATTAACAACTGTCACCGCCAAAGGCTCCATTAACTTTTCCAGACAAGAGAAAAGATGAGCCTAAAAATGAATCCATCGGGAAATGTCAAAACCCTTATCAGAAATATTTATACAGAAAAGATTAAAACAAAAAACAAAGAGCATATGATCACAGTTACACTAACCTTTGGCAAGGTATGCTCAGGCCACTTGGTATATGCAAACTTTCCCATTTCTTTAGTCCATAAATCCAATACAGTATGTGTCTATGTGACAGAACCTTTTCCATCAGACTTTCAATCCTTTAACGTACAACGAATTCAGTAAGAAACAAACTACAAACCATATACAACTCATTCAAACACCGTCCAAACCAAACTATCAACACATATATCATATCAAATTACTCAATATAAGACCAGAATCACATACAAATTTTTTACATCCTATCAAAACAGAGTATGAAGACATTTGCAGTGACCATCATACACAAAAAACATAAATTGAGAAATTAGAACTTACATAAAGTACTCTTTTTATCCTCAAGAAAAATCCCTGCAAATATCAAACACCAAAAAATCCACCATCAAGATTCACACCAAACCCTATTTCATACAACTAACTTATAAAACCACATACACTTTATCAAACAAACAATCAAAAATAAAATTAAGAAATTCAACAACTAAAAAAAATCTAAAACTCAACACCCCAAACTTCTTACCTTGCATTTAATATCCATTATAATACCTGAATCACCAAAAAAAAAAAAACATTTAGAAATCAAATCAACATCAAAGAATAAACCTGAAACAAAACATAAAATGTGTATATAAACGCATATGAAGAAGAACTATTACCGAAATCTGGATCTTTTCCGGGCCAGATTGATGTTCAAATCTTTGAACAACTTTAGAAAACTTGTTCTTTTTTTCCTTCCAAATTTCCAACTGAAACAACAACATCAATTAATCATCATCGGAAAACCAAAAAAATCCAAATTGAAGAAATAAAAACAGAAAATAACAAAACCTATGTCTGCAGTATACAAATCTTACCTCACCAAACAGAAAATTGGCGTCACTAGTATTTTCCCATTCATCTGCAAAACATTAAAACTCACTTTAATCACTTGTTTAATGACAAATTCGAATAGATCTAGTGAAGCCAAGGATTATTTGGGTGTTAAAATTGGAAAAAATTTGGGTTTTTTTTAGAGATGATGAGAAATGATGAATTGAAGGTTTCGTTTAACGAGGATGAATATAGTTAAGAAGATACGTTTTTGTTTGTTTTTTTTGGAGAGGTGAAAGGAAATGTTATCTTTGGGTTATTAGATAAAATTGGGGTTTGTGGAGGAGATAAGAAGACGGAGAAAGGGGTTTGGGTTTAGGAGAAACAAACGGGAAATCAATTGATTTATTTTTGGTTTCACCATTACAGTAGAGGGGGGTCCTGAAGAAAGGGGTTTCGGATTTGTTTCATGGAAGAGGAGATGAAGAAAGAATAAGAATAAAAAATAAAGAGTGAGAGAGAAATGATAAAAAGGCAGACCGAAAAAAAGAGAGGGGTTTATTCAAAGTAAAAGTAAAAGATACTTTCGTTAGAAACGAGGAAGTTTTATCATCACCGTCCACATTTTTTAAGGATTACATCTGACCCTTGTTTCTGGAGGGAAAAACCCAGACAACTCCCGCCTAAAAGTGGGACTACGAAACAATTTCTTTTGTGGACTTATCTAAAATCCATGTGGAATAGTTTTGTGAAGTTGTGATGGGACACGCCGGTTTTGGATTGCAAAAACTGATGATGCTGAAAATGGAAGAATGTTTCTAAGGTGTTTGAATCACCCAAAGTGCGATGAGTTTCAATGGTTTTACAAAGCTGTTGAACTAGAAGAGTCAAGAGAAAACCACAAGGGACAATGCAAGCCTATCGATGGGTGTTATGGGTGTTATAGGAAGGGGAAGGAATATGTTGAAAAAGAAGAAGAGCCAATGAGGATAATCCTTGACACCCCCATCTCGGACGATGTCTTTGAACAGATTAGGGAAATGCTCAAAGGCTCCGCAATTGTTGAAAAGGGATGGAAATAGATTATCTATAACTAAGTGCAATCCATTCACTGTTTTTTTAATTTAAAGTTTCCAATCCAATGTAATCGATTAATTCAGACCGAAATAAAATAGAATTTGAAATAAATTAAGCAGAGTGCCGGCATTGAGGAAATCAATACAACTATGCCGGTTTTATGTCAACACTGTAAGAGTATTTGGACGCTTTAGATACCGGCATTGTCAAAATGAATCTTACTATGCTGGTTTTCTGTCACATATTTAAAAGTATTTAGAAATTTTCAATACCGGCATGAACTTTGGCAAAAACCATAATTCCGGTACAAGTCAGTTTCTATACAGGAACCAAATATTGTAAACTGATTGTTCCGGCATAAAAATTTCTATGCCGGGACAAGGTACCGACAGTGTTTTGATCATTCCGTAAATGTCGGTTTGTGTACCGTTATTTCTAAAACTGAGCTCTATTATGCCGGAACATTTTAACTTTCAAACTAGAAATCTAAACATGTTCAATATAAACCAAAGAACTAAAGAGTTAACCCACAATATAAACCAAAGAACAAGCTTGAAATTGTTTTTGACGTAACCAAAGAACTAAAGAGTTAACCATCACTAATTGTCATCAATTCTCTTCCACTAAAATGGTCTTTTGTTTCTTTTGGGTTGGTGCCTTCCTTGTTTCCCCATACATAGCTTTGAAAGTAGGGTCGGTTTCTTCAATTCTATGAAGCTTTTCCTCGAGTTCCTTGGTTTCTTGAAGAGATAGCACCACTCCGTCCTTGTGCTTGCAACCTAACATCTTCGTAACCTTGCCAAGCCGACGTCGCTAGTTTAATACATCAAACACATAATCAGAATATATGTTAATATATGATTATGTTTACATTTAATGACTATAATCAATTAATAAAACTTACCACCATTCCGAAAGTCTTAATAAGTTGGGCCATCGTAGGTTGTGGAGGTGGAGGAATTTCAACATGAGGGTTTTCTTGGTGTGGAGCTTCGACGGAGGGAGGGCGCACGACATAAGGATGTGACCATTCCAGGTAATCCCTCATGTAGATGTCATCAACTTCATAACCATTTTCCGCAATCACCCATTTACTAATATCAACCAAACGACGTGGCTCTCTTTCACTGGTTCTGGATCATACACTACATGAAAATTGTTGGGAGTTGAATTGCACCGAGAAAAGTAAAGACGATAATTATCAGCAGAGCCCGACATAAAACGGGATAATTGCTTAAATCCATGTTGGTGCATCACACGTCTTGGATCGGCCATAATGTATCCTTTTGGGTGGTACAACGGCCCTTTGTAAAATGCAACATCTCTTGGAATTTGACGGTATCCTCTAATCTCCTTATAAGTGTCGAACACAACGTCTTCCTTCCTCATAGCATCCAGAGCCAATCTCATATCGATGACTCGACCTTTGTTATCGGGCTTCGGATTACTGTTAAAATCGAACCTCTGAGCTCTAGGGGTATCGGGTTCAGGAAGGTCTTTGATCTTCAAGAATTGGCAGTCCTTGAACAAGGTTGGGAAGTTTTCATAAAACCACACCTAATACAATGTGAACAATATACATGTGAACATAAGTTAAAAGAATACATGTGAACAATATACATGTGAACATAGATTAAAGAAATTTGTACCTGGAGTAGAGTGAAATTCCCAACAAATTGGTTTGTTTTAGCCAATGAAGCCCTTCACATCTCCGCCATCAAATGTGCCATGACTACGATGCCCCAAGAATATCCATAGACACCTTCCAACGGGTCAAGGTACTGGAGAAAGTTTGCACTTACCCTATTTCCATTAGTGTCTTGGAATGCCCTAGTCCCCAAGATGTATAATAGGTACGCGGCGGCTGTATACCGAATCTGTGAAGGGTCCCATCCATCCTCCAAGCTTTTAGCCTTTGTATTTTTAAACAACTTCTTAAGCATCGTCAGCTTGAATGTCTTCGTCTTACTTCCGTTCGATGCTACATAAAAGCTATCCGATGAAGTTTTGAAGTCCCAACCAAACTGCTTTTTAGTCAAATCGTGCAACTTCAGCCAATCTAGGTCCCGAGACTCAACTCCTTCTGAAATTGATTTTCTGATAACATTCAAGCCTAGAATGGCATGAGCATCTTCAGGAATCAAGGTCATCTCTCCAAACGGGAAGTGCATTGTATCAGTTTCACCATGATACCTTTCGACGAAGCAATTGACGGTCACAATATCTGGATTCACGTAATTTTCAACCAAAGAATACAGACCAGAGTTATTTACTAATGTTTGGACATCTTCATGCTCCAACGACAATTTCCACTCATCCACGGCTTGGTTTCGGCAAACACGCACATCCTTAATATGATCCTACAAATAAGAGATAATACGATTAAGAGATGATATAAAAGATAAAACAATGCACATGCACAAAATAAAAAATGCTTACATAAGTTTAAAAAATACTACGATCACAAGAGTGCTTGTATCCAAAGAGTAATTTCGGTTACGGAGCTTGACCCCAAAGTTTACCATCATCATTATCGGGTATCATGTCATCAATGTGAGGAAGGTGACAACCTTTAACTTTGTGTTTGCCCTTGCTCTTGCCTTGTGTTGGTTGTTGACTCATCACACCAACTTCGCTTTGGCTTGCTAATTGAATTGGATGAGACTCATCATCTTCCTCCTCACTATACCCTTCATCATGCTCATCTTCCTCAACTGTTCCAGTACCTTCACGTATTATAAGTGCACTACGTTCACCGCCACTCTCCCAAACTGACCCTCTTGTTTGAAACCCCAAACACTTCTTGTGACCTGCGTCTTTCCCCCGTGGAGGGAGGGACTGAGGAGTATCAACACCGTCCTTCCTCCTTTTCTTAGTGAGAATAGGACCTTTATTTTTCTTCGCTTCTTTGGATTTTAACTATAACATAAGCAAACAAAGCAAACATAAGAAAAGTCATGGCACTTTAGGACTGGCATCAAAAACCTTAAACATACCAATGCCGGTAACTTGTACCGGCATAATCTTTTAAATATCGAGCATGACGGTATCTATGTACCGGCATTCTGCGCAACCTAAATTGGGTGCCGGTATCGAGCACAATTTCATTAATGTTCCTGAATGTTTTAAGTGTACTACCGGCATTCTCTAATTGAACTAATGCATGCCGGTTTTTAAGTACCGGCGTCCAACGCAACAAAAATTGTGTGCCGGTATTAAGCACAATTTCAGAGAAGTTCCTTAATGTTTCAAGTGTAATACCGGCACTGACTAATTGAACTAATGCATTCTGGTACAAATAAAATTGTTCCTGTGTGTTTTTAGTTGGCTACCGGAATAGTCTTCAACCCAATTCGTATGCCGGTACAAGAAATTAATTTTCAGGAATAAAACCGGTATGGTATTCAACCCTAATTCTATGCCGGTATAAAAAATTCAGTTTCAGGAATTCAAACCGGTATGGTATTTAACCAAAATGCTATGCCGGTACCTGAATCGGCTTGGTATTCAAACACAGATCCCATGCCGGTACTTTCTGTAACTTGACAGTTTCAGCTATTGTTGGAGATTCTAACCTAAACCCATGTCTACAAATCGATTAAAAAAATCATAAATGAATTCAAAAATCACTTACCTTCTCAGAGAAGCCATGAGTGGTTGATCATCCGAGTTCGTTGCTGCATCCTCTTCTAGTTGGTGAGCAATGTTCTTGATTCTTTGTTCATGTGTTTGTTGAGCAATCGATTTAGTGTTCCGTTTTACTTTTTATTTTTTTCGTGGAGGCATGGTTATGCTAGGTTAGTCAACGAAGAAATTTTTGATTCAACGATTAATCGTCGATGAAGGATGAACGAGGAGGAAGAAGATGAAGGAAATTTTTTTTTTTTCAAAACCTAACTGTGCTGTGCCGGTACAAATGGAATTGGGGGATATATGAATTTGGTTATTTGAATTTTAAGTTTTAGGGGAAAGGGCATAACAGTCATTTCATAAATTTTTTAATTAATTTAAGGGTGTTTTAGTATTTTCGCACCCAAAAAACACCCCTTAACAGCCACCTTTGGTTGGGGGAAGTAATTCATATCCCCCAATTAGTTTCCATATCCCCCAATTACACGTTCTTTATTAACTTCCATATATATCAATTTACCATTTCTTTTTTATTTTAATTCCATTTTAATTCCCTCCAAAATCCCAAAATTCCCTCTCTTTCCAATTTCTAAATCCCTCAATTTGATTTCCCTCTCAAATATCCCCCCCATATCTTCATCTCACACCAAATCGTTTTGAAACTAAATTCATTTGATTCATCTCAATTCTCACCATTTTTTTGAGTTCCCCCCATTTATTTTGGGTGTTCTTTAGGAAGGATTAATTGGGGGATATGAATAGTGATGTTACTGTTCATATCGGCATAGTAATTTATTTTTTTCTGTGTTGAAAAACATGCCGGTATGAACAGTAAAATTACTATTTCATATCCCCCAATTACATGTTCTTCTTTAGAGTTAGACAATATCTTTAATTCTTTTTTATTTTATTTTTTTATTTAATAAAACTCGGTCTCTCTCCCAACTCTGTCTTATCTCCTTTCCTTTTCTCATTTCTTTCTTTCTTTCTTCCGCTTCTCATTTGGTCAAACAGAGAGAAATCGAGTGAGAGGCCAGAGATAAAAACCAAAACCAAATCAAAACCAGATATCAATATTTAACTTATTTGTTCCTTTGTTATAGAGAAATCGAGGGTTGCATGAAAAACCCTATATTTTATAGAGAAATCGAGGGAAACCAGTTGTGATTTTTTCTTTTAGCTTGAATCTATCAGAAGAAGATTCAATTTAAGAAGTAAAAACCTAGAAGATATCTAACCTCATGTATGAAATACCCCTTTTACAAATATCAAAATTATCTTCGATCTATAAACCCTAGAAAATTGATTTCTAATTTTTGTGTTAATAACTAGCAGAAGAAGATTGAAGCTACAATTATACAAGATTCAAGTGAATCTTTGAAGATTCGGGTATTACCTCTAACCCTTTGTTTTTTTCTTTTCTGATTTCTATCTGAGGGTTATGTTACAAAGTATTTGGTTTCTTATTCTGAGTCTTTGCTTCTTGTTGATATTTAGTTTAGAGAATAAGTTTTATCAGTATGATAGAATTACTGTTTTTCCGCCATTGTTTTAAAATGATTGTTAAGGAAAGTCAGTGAGATGTTTCTTTTATGCACAGCTTCATCATGGCTTTTCCATGTTTTCTGGTGGTTTTCAATTCATGTCAGTGATTTCAGGACTTGCAGTATAGCAATGTGTAAATGATCTGTGTATGCTTGATATTTCTTAGAAATATCTGTATACATAACACAACATCCACAGTTGTGCAGTTGAAAATTGTTACAAGGTCGGTAATTTTAGTGTGGATCAATAGGCAGTGAAGCACATTGTCAGCAGTTTCGTATTTTAGAATTTCAGTAGAATAGTTTAGCGTGTATTTGGGTAACAGATCAAATGTACACAACCAGAAAATTTCCAAGCTGCGACTCAGTACATGAATTGATATGATACCATAGTGTTTTAGTATATGATTTTGGTACAAGCATTGAAGATTTTGAGTCTGGTTTGTTATTTATGTCTTGCACTAATCGCTTTTTAGTCATTCATGTTTATGGCTTGCATTGATTGTTTTTTAGTCGTTTGTGTTCTGTTTCCTTCTTATTTATTTTCTGGTATGATTTTCTGGGTTGTGTATATACATCAACAGACATCATGAGTTACTTACGTTTATTCTATCGCTCTTGTCGATTTATGTATGTCGTGTTGTTTGCTTTTGGTTTTTACTATATTGCTATGTCAGAATGACTTGTATGGATGAACTTGCTGAAGACTTTGATGATTAGTTGAGTTTTAACTTGTTTGATTTGGTCTTTCTATCATTATATTTCATACATATATAAGAGGTTTAACTTCATCTCTGTAACTATCTGATCCAATATATATATCTTTTTTACAAATATAAAAAGTTTATCTTCATCTAATATCTTGGTTTGAAAAGGAGGGAGAGCCTTGTCAGTTCGCTCTTGTAGACTTTTATGTCAGTACAGTTGATCCACTAAAGGAACCACCTTTAATTACTGCTAATACAGTGCTCTCAATCCTTGTTGTGGACTATCCTGTTGAGAAAGTCTCTTTTTATATGTCTGATGATGGGTCTGGTCTGCTTACATTTGAATCTCTTATTGAGACTGCATAATTTGCAAGGAAGTGGGTTCCATTCTGTAAAAATATGCAATTGAGCCTCACGCTCCTGAATTCTATTTCTCTCAAAAGATCAACTACCTGAAGGATAAAGTACAATCATCTTTTGTGAAGGAACGTAGAGCAATGAAAGTAAGCATTACAAATTTTCTAGCATAACATGGAATTTCCATGTAGATATCTATATGTTCTGGTTTCCGTTGTTGATTACCTAGTTTAGATGGTCATCTTGCATGCACATCCATCTCATGTTTTTATTTTTCATCTGCATACAGATAGATTACAAAGAATACAAAGTAAGAGTTAATGCTTTAGTAGCAAAAGCCCAGAATACACCAGATGAGGGGTGGACGATGCAAGACGGTACATCTTGGCCAGTAAACAATCATCGTGACCACCCTGGCATGATTCAAGTACTGCTATTGAATTTTTCTACCTCATATACAACCCTCCTAATTTATATTCCATTGTTTTAAGTAAGAGCATGATTCATTAACTCGTTGAGGTTTATGGTGCGAGTCAGAATTATAAGTATCATTTGTATTCCATTATATCTTCCTAGAAGCTTCAAAAAATTATTGCCCAAACTATGTTCAGCTAAGTTTGTAAGTAGTTAATTTAATGTTAAAGTACGAGAGTTGATCCAGGTCAAACTCCTTTTAACAAGATAGATCAATTTGTCCATATTTTTTGTTTAATTCCTCTTTAAATTCACCAGCTCTTTGCCAGTAACTGGTTAAACGATCATCTAATAGAAATTCATGTTTTCCACTTGCACGAGCATGGCTCATTTTATTTATTTTTGTCTCATCACCTGTGTTTTGTCCTTTTTTGAAGGTTTTTCTTGGACATAGTGGTGCACGACATAGATGGAAATAAACTTTCATGGCTCATATATGTCTCCAGAGAGAAAAGGCCTTGCTAGACACACCACAAGAAGGTTGGTGCCATGAATTCACTGGTAAAAAGTCTACACAATTCACGGCAAATACTACAAAGAAAAAGTTTATGTCATGTGTTATAATGTAGGCTGAAATGTTGGTTTATTACAGGTTAGAGTGTCTGCAGTCCTCACCAATGCTCCCTACATTCTTAACCATGATTGTGATCATTAGGTCAACAATAGCGTGGCAGTTCGTGAGGGCATATATTTCATGATGGATCCTCAAGTTGGTAAAAATGTCTGCTATATTCAGTTTCCTCATAGATTCGACGGTATTGATCGAAGTGATAGATATGCCAATAGAAATGTCGTTTTCTTTGATGTACATTTCATATCTTAAAGTGAAATTAACTAGTTTCATATCTTAAAGTGACATTAACTAGTTTGTTCTTATATTGATACTTGGAGCTGGGCATTTGTGCCATCTATGCTTGTATTGATATCGTCATCTTGTCTGCTGTTTTTTTGTTCGAGTGTTTGATGTTGAGGTTTAACTTCAATTTTTTTTATTGGATCAGATAGTTACTATGTATTTGATTTCTCGTTCTGTGTCTTTGAGTTTGCTTCTTGTTATAAATCCATTACATACTAAGTTCCGTTTTCATATTGCTCTAGGCTTACTTTTTGGTTTATTTTATTTTATTTTATTGTATGTGTAGTGAATTCTGAAAAAATCAAGTCTTTCTCGACAGATGGATGGTAGCACCAAAACTTTCTGAAAGGGCTGACAAGTTCGTTCTCTACATGCTTACTGCTTGGAAGAAAGCTCCGCCTGATGGTGGAATCTCGGAAGAGTTCATGAATGAACTGGATAAAACTAGGTGTGGTATATTGATTTTCTCTAGTATGGGTGGTATGAAGGTTTGTTTATTGATTCTTTTTGGATTCCAATGTTGGTTTTTAACCTTGAGCACACAATATGCATGGAAAACTAGTGTCGATTTACTGGTCCAATGGCTTCCATTAGGATATAGATGCGTTTCAGGAAAAAGAGCGGTGCGTTGTTTAGTTTAACACACCTATCACTTGATCACTTTTCTGTAGTGATATGTGCGGTGAGAATCTTGATGCTACCTAAGAATCTAGGTTTAGCTATACAAATTTGGTACAAGAATTTGCTGGTACAGTGATACAGTACCTATTGCATGAGCATTATATATCTGCAAACGAGAAGGATGTAAGGAAGTTTTTCTTCTTGGAGCATATCATTCCACCCTTGAAATTTTGTTTACAGAGTGTTTATTTATTAATTAAGTTCTTTGTTACAGATTATCCTTGGTGGATTTTAATTTGAGCAGGTTTTCAATGATGCAATTGAAGCCTTAAGGATATCATAAAAAAATATTAGTCCTTTTTGTGTTCGGTTTGCTACTACAAGTATGGGTTCTGCCATGCTCGCAATAGATCTGGTAAGCTAGAAGCCTACAAGTACTTAAAGGAGCATCCCGAATGTGTTTTTTGATTTTGAAACACCTTTATCTGAATTTATCTATAGGGATGGATGGGCCCCAACTATTCTATCTCTACAGCATGTGCCACCAGTAAGTTTTGTATTCTGAATGCATTGAATCACATTATTAGAGGATCCCTTTGATTTGATTTGTAAATTATTTGTTTATAGGTGTAAAACCTAAGACTTCGAAGCAACCCAAGGCATATCAGAAAGAATATGATGAGGTATAACCATATACTTTCGTATCTTGAAGTTAGTACATTAATTGTTTAAGTACAATAATTATTTTAGAAGCTTGACCATTATGTTACCACTTGCCATTAAGTAACCCATCCACCTATTTCACATCACTGGGGTATTGATTTCATGTATGGTCTTTTGACCTTTTTACTTTACATATAGCACCATGTCCCTAACATTTTTCATTATTTCTTTTATCTCTCTTTGTAGATTGACTTGGAAAATATTCAGAAAAAGAAAAGGGAAGCTTTATGTTAGGTGGTGCTGGACTAAAGAAAAGTGGAAAGATCTGAACAAGATGCTCTAGTAATGGTACATATCTGGAAATTGTGCCCATTTGATCTGGTCATGTTTTTGTTCTGGTCCTTTGGTATGTAAACTGACTCCTAGAGATGTTCAATTCATATCAGGTACCATTATAAGGAATCAAGAAGACAAAGTTGGATAAGCATACTATGATTTGAGTGAACTAGTTGTAGGTAATTTCTTATTTCTTAAATTCTTATAGAAAATGTATCCACTGCCTATGCATGATCAAGTCCTGTGACATTGATTGATAAGAAGCCAAAAATATATCCCAAATTGTAGAGACAGACTTGATATCCGTAGTTTATTTTGTTAAAATTTAGTTATCTTACATCTGAAACTGTATTGATTGATTGTGTAGATTGAATAATAGTTTCATATATGATTGGGAATGGAGTGGCTAGAAATCAAATGTGCAGGTGTAGGAAATTTTGAATTTTTTTTTTTTTTAAATCTGATTTTTATTTGAGACGCATATAAGTGTTGGTTAATTTTTTTTTGCATCGCTTTAAATAGCCAGAATAAATAAATATGGTTCACTTACTAAACCGTCGTAAACATTTATGAGACACATACAAAGTCTCAAAATTTAATTAAGAGACGTTTATAAGCGTCTTCAAATCCGTCTCAAATCATTCCCTACGCCAAAATTGAGACACTTATATGTGTCTCAAAATATCAAGGCAACACCTATATATGTCTCAAAACCCTTGATTTGGTGTAGTGAGACCTAAGATGCAATTGGATGTTGAGTTGTCAGACGTCACATAATCCAAATGATTTAAACTAGTCATTCATCCCATAAGACTATGAGGAACAAAGTAAATTGCAAAAAAGAACTTTGAGGATGAACTTACATACAAAACAAATGATAAAGGAAAGTCTTCGTGTTACCAACCACAACAAGTGATTATATTTATTCCAATTCAAACACTGCAAACAATTATTAACAATTATAAACAAGAGTCTTCCGGTTTTTGTTATTATCTCATACAAATGAACATGAGAAGAGAATGAGCATATTTAAGTAGAAACCAACTAGTAGGTTGACGAGGTACGACCAAATCCAAATGAATGTCGCAAATGGAATTTAGATTAACTAGATGGTAAAGCATGTCATTAAGATGAAATTAAAATAACTAAATCCTCCTAAGAAGCATTCAAATGTTGTACCTAGATAGGTGGAATGGGGTCCGAGTAGTGATATCCCATAACGCACCGAAGTATCACCAGATCCAGTAGCCTGTTTTGTACCATCAAGGCTGAATACAACGGTAATAACAACGTCATTATGACCTGCAGATCAAGAGGGGTACGTGAAAAAAAAATGTAATCAATCTCCATAAATTGCTTCCTTATCGAGAATCAAAATCACAAGAGAAATAAATAATTTCCAGTACCTCCAATAGTGGCAGAACAATAATTGACTGGAAAAAAATTTGCATAGAGACCCAACAGTTAGAATTCGTACACAGCAAAAATCACTCAAAATCTATGCCATTCACCCATTAATACACATGAGAAACCTAGGAATAGAATGAGATCAACTGATGAGAAATATTAGCCATACCAATGTTTAACAAAACTGAAAAATACTATCTAAGCAAACAAAAATTGAATCTTTCTTAAGTTCCTTGTTCCAATCAAGAAAATGCACATAATCTGTGTGACTATCCTTTTCGACCACAACTTTCTGAAACAAAAGAAAATATTCTGAATAAGCAAATGAACACAAAACGAAAAATTTCCTGCCAAAATTTTAATATCCTCCCATCAACAATTCTAGCGTCGAAAACATATTTAATTAAGTTCCAGAAACAACTAATTAAGAGAATTTAGTTACCTTTAGAAACTAACCCAAATTTTTTTTATCCCCCCAAAATGTGAATGTTGTTTCCAGTGAATGATCAATCAGTTGGTGCTTGTTTGTAATCTTAAATATCTCCCTCCCTGCAATCCTTTAGCATGCAAGTTATAAACAAACACAATAATCCTAATTGCTCAAAAACTGAAAATACTCCTTAATCAACCAAAAATAACAATCATCACTCATAGAAGAAAAAAAAACAATAAAACATTCAATACATTAAATGAAGATATCCAAGTCTTGTAATTAACGATGGAATATGAAGAAAAGGAAAAAGTATCATGTAATAGCAGAGTGATATCTAGCTATTTACATCAGGCCTAGAACCTCATATCATCTTGTAACAAATCAAATTCAATTTGAATTTCAAAACCCTAACCTTATCCTGACCTATTTATTGAAATTTCATTAACATAATCAACCTATATCAAATAAACAAACAAACCCCTTTGTATTATCCCTAGTTCCAAGATGTTTTCTATCTTCTTCTTCAAAGACAACCATTGGGTTTTGGTTTTGAGGGCTCTTCAAACATAAAGAAATTTCAAGGGTTTTGAAATAAAAGAGGGAAAAGGATTTGGTGGTTTATGACCTTGATGATAACGGTATTGCTGGTAGTAGTAAGGGGGAAGAGAACGAGAGAGGAAAAGAGATTTAGAGATAAGAACGATAGAGAAAGGGAGAACGGAATGAAGGGTAGAGAAGATAAGATAATAGAAAAGAAGTGTTCTCGATAATAATAAAGAACGAGTCAGTTTTTAAGATGACTCCGAGTATCTGAATGGGTTGAAACCGACTCAGCTTGAAAGTGTGGGCAACGCACACACGAGTCGTACGCGTAAAACTGAATTATGTTGCGAATCGCAACAAGGGAAAAAAGTTTCGAGTTTCGTAACTGCTTCAAGCTGTTGCGAATTTTTTGCAACTGAAATTAGCAAATGAAAATCCGCAACATCTATTAAGCTGTTGCGACTCTGAGTTGCTAAACCCCATATTTGGTGTAGTGTCAGAGATTAAGAAATCATGTTGCAAGACTCTCTCGATTTATAGATTTTCAAGGCTCTAGGTAGCTTTGGATTAAAGCTAAGATAAATTGAGATCTAAGTAAACATTTTCTTAGTTTAGATAAAATTCTTATTAGGAATTCATGTAAGCATGTGAGAAGTCGATCCGCATTAAAATTACACATGAGAATATGCATTATGGTCCAATTTTCCAGAACCGTGCAAAAATGGTTCATAGTGACTCAGTAGCATTTGAACTTACTAGCGTATATTGTTGTTTAATAACACTCAACACTTGATGAATGATCCAAAAATAAAAAGTGATTAAGTAAATAAAGTTTGTCTTAAAAGTGTCTATGAGAAATCGTAGAAAATTCAAACATAAACATCTAGAATACTTCGTGTACTTCTCCTATATTGGAATTTGATTTGCAAACCTTTGACAGTTCGAGAATTTAGGCCACTAGAGTTTGCTAATGCGCTAGCAAACCTTGGCAGTTCACGAAAGTCGGGACACAAGGTTGTGCAAACCTAGGAAGTTAGCAAAAGTCATATGGTAAGGGTTTGAAAACCTACCTAGTTCCCGAACTTAGATGTAAATGGTTTGCAGACCGGGTTTACGAATCTCTACAGTCTGCATAATTCAAAATGACTTTGATAAAACATACACGTATGTTTATCTATCGTGTCACATAATTGATTTTAAAAATTCCCAGTAGCCATATGCAATATGAATTTTTGCTTGGGGATCAACTTGAAAGAAAAATAGTTATTAAACAATA
The DNA here is from genome assembly GCA_023529315.1 of Papaver bracteatum. Classification (NCBI taxonomy): domain Eukaryota; kingdom Viridiplantae; phylum Streptophyta; class Magnoliopsida; order Ranunculales; family Papaveraceae; genus Papaver; species Papaver bracteatum. The sequence goes on from JAJJWX010001929.1 coordinate 195,447, forward strand.
ATTTTGTTTTAGCAAGGACTTTTAGGTATCTAGATCATTCATTGCTTGAATCATACATGAAGGAAATAAGCGCATCAGGTTTAGCTGGATATAATTTAGCAACAACATGAATAATATTGTCTTTAGCTTCTTGAACATTGCAAAAAATTCCATCTTTCCACATTACAATAAGACCCCCTCCAAGACAAACTTTGTCAATGTAAATATAATTACAATAATTTAGTGTTCTTGCTAAATTCTACATTCTATCTGTGTCAATTTTGGTTTCAGAGAGAAATAAAAATTTGGTTTTGATTAGAATACACAATTGGTCGAGCAAAGGGCATACAAATTTCCCATTTCCTGGAAAGGTCCAAATTTTGTTAGACTCTCTCAAAACCGCACAACCATGTGTGCCATTCACTCAATAACCCGTCCAACTTAATACCTAATCTACCCTCCCTAGTCAGTTAGTTATAGTAATTGGGTTAGGTTAGGTTATATGGAACGATTTCTGTTTCAGTTTATCTATTTCAGTTTCTCCATCTTATGCGTATCTTTGGCGATTTTTGGTAGATTTCTTGAGAAATTAGGGTTTCTGTGGAACTGGTCATGAATTGATCTTGAAAACCGATAAACAAAGGATGGGTTTGCAGAACGTGCTCTAGTGAAGAATATTACTAAGTTGATTTAGGAGTTTGGTTACTCAATTTGAGAAATCAGTGAAACCAGGGTTTGGGGGAAATCTAGAAGAAGAACCAGAAAATGAAACTGAAGGTTCTGAAGTTTGATTAAAGATGGGTATAGTTAATATGAGAAGTTAGAGTTATGTTTTGGATTCGAATTGGAAAATAGAGGATTAAGAATCTGTTTTAGGGTTTCTTAAATTCAAAGATGAAGGATTGAGAGATTGTTGTTAATCTTGAGGCGAATTGCTGAACTGAGTCAAGTGTCGAATCATATTGCCTGAGTAACACAAAATTGAGGTAATTGTTCTTTTCAATAAAGATTAGTTCAATCCCAATATTGAGTTTATAAGTTTCTCAATGAACCATGAGTGGAGTTTGATATGGTACGAAGCTGTGTATATATAGGTAGGTTAGGTTTATATTAATCTACACGTATTGGTTCATGAAATGGATGGAGATATGGGTATGGTATGAGTAAGCTTGACGTGCTGGTGAGCTGGTATTGTAGGAGAAGGTTGAATATTACATTTGATCTGTAACTGTGGGTGTTGAGCTAAATTGAGTTAAAGTGTTGTTGTAGAGGACATGAAATTACAGGTGCAGTCTTGAAATGGTGGTGTTGTCTGTGTAATTGTAATTGCAGATATAGTGGGTTGATTTGGTGGTGAACTGAGATAATTGCAGGTAAAGCTGTAAACTAAAATGCGTTGATGTGTATGTTAATGGGCTTGCTGTGAATATTAAATTGGGAATATTGATGGTGGCAGTTTGATGTATGAATTGTTGCAGGTGAGAAACATAGTTGGTATGTTGATGTTCATTCTGGTTGAATTGAAGTTGTAATTATAGTCTAATGATAAATGATGTGGACCGTGTAGTTGAGGTTGATGGTGTTTAGGTAATTTGAGAAATAGGATGTGTAAAGATAGATGTGATATTGAGATTATAGGGGAGTTTCTGAATGCTCGCTGTAATCAAGACATCTATAGGTGAGTAATACCCAACACAATCTTATGAGAACATATGTTTGATTACCTTCCCGACCCATTGATAAACCTTTTGGATTATAAACTGATAAGACCACGTTTTATGGAACATGTCAACGGTGTTGACCCGATGCGTCACTCAAGCATATTTGGCATATATGATTCTTTATACGGGTCAAGTCTCTCAAGATTGTGGAAGCCACCCTGGCTAGCAAGTGAAGGGAGCAGCGAGCACACAAATCCAATGGACGCACAAGGCATTGGATAAGCATAGATTATTTATTATTAGAGATAATATATTTATTTAGGTATTTTATTATATTTTAAGTATTTAATTATTTTATTTAGAGTTTATATTTGTTTGGAATAGTATTTTAGGAGTAGTATTGTTTTCTTAATTTCCAAGTAATGTAGCCTATAAATAGGCATTATCAATTTATTAATGATAACAAGAAAATTATTAAGCAAATTGCTACCCTTTGGTTTATTGATTTCTTTTAATCATGACCTTTTGAGCTTGAGCTGCTGGCCGTTGGTTAAGAAACAAATCGTTTCTTATCAATTGGTATCAGAGCAAGTTCTTTTCTATCCCAACTTTCGCTACCACAATTACCATCAACCACCGAAATCATCCGTCACCCCATCTTTACCGTATTCAAAAAAAAAAAAAAAAAAAAAAAGCTGTTACAGTCCAAGTTGCTCTTTGAAGGAAGGTACGGCAAGGTTTACCAACACCGATAAGGTTACACGGCTGGTATTGGGAAAGCCCACCAACCTCCATTAAAGTTACAAGGTTGTAGGGATACTTGGTCCGAAAAATAAAGTCAGTGAATATATTTTGGTTGGGAAAATTTCTTATCGTTCTTATTGAAAGTTGTTTAGTTTCCCACGACTCCACCTTACGCCTATCAAAACCCCAGGACACAGTAGACTAAACTCCCTCCAAACCATACTGGGCAATATCATAAAGTCCAACTGTAAAGCCCAGCCCATTAGTTCATAATCTTAAATCAATTACCTACGAGCCCGGTTGTTATCTCAACAGTTGCATCCTAGGCCATTACACGTTGGTAACTATACAAAGAGGCGGCCAGTTACATTTTCATCCGGTATGTACCAACACGCAAGTAAAAATAAATTGTTATGTCAGCAATTTGATGGCAGAGATCCCGAAGGTTGGTTATTTCAAGCACAATTAATTTTTGAGTTCTGTAATATTTCGTCGGAAGACTTTGTGAAGATAGATAGTGATCATCTTAACGGTAGCCCGTTAAAATGGTACAAGTGGATGCAAGATTATATCTCGGGGTCTTGGAAGAATTTTTGTTTTGCTTTATTGAAGCGCTTCGGAAGTGATGACCCAACGCTAGCACTAGCTAATTTGCAGCAAGATTTAGACGAAAGTCGTGCTTATTGGAAATCTGCATTCCAAGAGTTCAAGGAGCATCAAAGAGTGAAATTCGTGACGCCGCAACCTGTTGCAACTACATCCGATTATTTCACTATTGATATTCCAAAACCCGGTGAGATTAATTTTTATGATACCGTTATTGTTCCTTCGACAGTTGTTGACGAAGAAAACCAAATTGTAAGTGCCTCAAAATCGGACCTTGAGGGCAAGGTCCTATTTAAGGAGGGTGGAATGATAAGATTACATGTGGATCAAATATCAATATATATAGTGGACTTTGAGGGCAAAGTCCCATTTAAGGAGGGTTGAATGATAAGACCACGTTTTATGGAACATGTCAACAGTGTTGACCCGATGCGTCACTCAAGCATATTTGGCATATATGATTCTTTATATGGGTCAAGTATCTCAAGATTGTGGAAGCCACCCTGGCTAGCAAGTGAAGGGCGCAGCGAGCACACAAATCTAATGGACGCACAAGGCATTGGATAAGCATAGATTATTTATTATTAGAGATAATATATTTATTTAGGTATTTTATTATATTTTAAGTATTTAATTATTTTATTTAGAGTTTATATTTGTTTGGAATAGTATTTTAGGAGTAGTATTGTTTTCTTAATTTCCAAGTAATGTAGCCTATAAATAGGCATTATCAATTTATTAATGATAACAAGAAAATTATTAAGCAAATTGCTACCCTTTGGTTTATTGATTTCTTTGAATCATGACCTTTTGAGCTTGAGCTGCTGGCCGTTGGTTAAGAAACAAATCGTTTCTTATCATAAACACTGCCACTTCTAATCTTTGCGCATATAATCAAAAAATGTAGTATGATATTATTAGCTGTGTTAAATGCTCAATTGCTTGTTGGATCTGAGTAGTTAGCTTAGATTTTGTTCTTGAACCCAGGCTTAGATCCGTTGTATTTATTCATTGAACTGTCTAATATATATATATATATATACATATATATTTTTTTGTAGGATGGGTTCAGTGAAATGGAGATGGCACAACTTGCTTTGGTTTTCATCCTGTCGTAGAGTATGACGTTCAAGTTCTCCATGCAGGTTCGATTACTTTCGTGATGATTTTTACTCTATCAAGGTCCAGTTTCGTTAAGTGCATACGATGTTCGGGTTAACTACGTAATCAAATTTTCTGGCTTTAAACTGGGATCTAGGTTATTTTCCAGGCAATTTATTCGAGATTTTTTCTGCAGCCATGGCTGTCAGAAATTCTGTCTCATTATCATATAAAATTAGTCAGTCGTGACTTAATTTACAACTGTTACTTTTCTATATAATTTATGTGCAACGTCTTTATTATTGTTGTAAATGTATATTTAGAATCTCGTTATGATCTGATGAACAGATTGTTGTTTTCTGGTTTATCATTGAAGTAAAATCGTATAAACCAAAATAGCTAAACTCTATCGAGTTACTATGCAAATGACTTCATGTTGCTTGGTTAATGGTGATGCTTTATACTTTGATGCTCGTGTTTCTATCCTCCGTGGATTAGTTGTAAATCTTACTATTAATTTTTAATTTTTAAAACCAGTGGTGAAGATTTGGTTCGCTTTGGCCGAAGTTGTTAATGGCCTAAATTTGGAGTTGAGAGTTGGTCAGAGAAGTTACAGCTGGTGACCGAGACTTTGATGGACTGAGTACTGGCAGTAATTTGTGTGGGTTCAATGGAGATATTGTCTGCCTGTGGAGAAAGGTGTTATTGCTGGAGAAGCTAACTTTGGATGTGGTGATACGTGTTTTGGGAACTCTTGAACTGGCAGCAACCAAGTTAAGGCTCTGTTTTAGGTGGAGAAGCATCCGTATGGTTGGATGGCTTTAGTCTTTCGAAATTCCATTGGTTACCACAACCGGCGAATCCGATCAAATTGGAGATATTCGGTCAGTTAGTTAGTTACCACAGCTATTATGCATATGATTGCCAATATTTGGTCGTACCCTCCTGTTTATTTGGGTGCATTTTATTCATTCCCATTTAGGTGCATTTTCTGTTGGCATATGAATTTTGTTTCGTTTGTGTTAACAGACCCAAATAATACTTCCAATAATACTTGTTGGGTACTCCTCTTAAAAGGTCGCATAATATAAGTTTGGTATTTATTCATCTCTGCATAATATAAATTGGGAAAGTTTTTTAACATATAATATAATTTGGGTACCTCATTAACAAGGTCGCATAAATTACAATGGGCAATGTGTTTTTCGGTGTAAATAAAATAAATTTGGTAGATAACAAAGATAGTCCTATAAAATAAATTGGGTACGAAATTAAGAGTGTCATATAAAATAAAATGGGTACGGTCGCACTAAACTGACTAGGGAAGGGTATATTAGGTATTGAGTTTGACGGGTTAGTGGGTGAGTTGGACTGAGTTGGAATCGCACATGGTTGTAAGGTTCTGAGAGAGTCCGACTGTGAGCGAACCTTTCCATGAAATGTGTAATATTTGTGACCTTTGCTCCAATTGGTCTTTACTCTTTAGTGAATTTTTTTTGCTAGTCCCTGCACATTCCGGGAAAATATCTTCATATTTCTATTCTCAACCGTAAAACAATAAGTATACATAGAAATCCACAATTGGTGTTAAATAAGAGCCTATGAAAAATGAAACTCGACATACAAACTGATTACTCGCTTAAAACCACCTATCCAGTTTGATCTAAATCCAGTGATTTCAATTAGACCGACTACTAAGATCATTGCACATATATTTACACAAGGTATCAAATCAAATGTATACTTAAACTAAAAATAAAACAAATCGACAAACTCCATTTCTATTATGGATCACGATGTCATAACCAACACTCTCCTCTTGCTTTGGTGATGATACCAACTCATGTTCAGCTTTAGCTTTATCAACCAAGAATTTCAGATTCTCGTGCACATCTCTGCCCAGCATCCCTTAGACAACGTGAGAGAAGGCCTAAATTAGAGTTGCTCTTGGATTTGTTGTGTGATCTTAGCTGCTTCAACATAGTTAATCGGATTCTTCTGTGCAGTTTGAACCCACATTCATAGAGTTGAGTAAGTCACATATGATGGTGCTGATTTCTCATGCCATGGTGTTGATTGTTGTGTAATTAAATCAAGAGGAGGATGAATAACATGACCTTCGAAATTCTGACAAGCGGATTGGTGTGGTCACATTTAGAGTCAACTAATGCTGAATCCAGAGAAACTGCTATCAACATTTTAATTAAAAGATGACAATCGAAATTTTGAAGATGATGAACACATATAAAGATCTCAAACCAGAAGATGATTAAAAGGTTGTGAAAATAAATTACAATGAAATGAAAAAAACAAACAGATTTATAATTGGAAAATTACATGTTTATGTACACAAATACAAGATGGTGAATCCATAACCAATTTCATAAAAATAAAATGTTCTTTCAAAATACCTGCTTATGGTATCGGTTTTAACCGATCCTAGCAGAGCAACAATGCCTACTATCCCTGGCTTCATACACTGGGATAACAAAATCCAAAGAAAATAGTTAAATTCACTACACAACCCATGAAACAACCGTAAACCAAACCAATATATAAATAGACTCTGAAGCAAATTAAATGGAAGATCAGAAAAAAGATGTGTACTTACATTTATTTTGGAGAGGAAATACCATAATGCTGTTTTTATTCCATCATTTCCTTCCTTCACCAGGTTCCCATATAAAACCAGAATTCCATGTATAACTCATTCGTGTGTTATCTTCTTCTTCGTTCTTCTTCGGCACACACCTGAGGTCAGCACCAGACAGATGACAAGATGGTAAAAAGTCGAGAAGAGTAGAGAAGTAGAATCAGTAAATACAAAAATACTGACCCAGCCATATGGTAAGAAAATAATTACAACAGACAGAAGTTACTGACTTGCCTTGTCCAGTCTTCTTGCTTTTGATCAGAAAAGTAACTCACTGTCAATTTTGCCTTGGTAATGAAAGACAGACATTAGCTATGATGTTAGCCAGGAGTCCTAAATATCTTAGCTTAATTATGTCCCTAGGACATTAGCTCGGTGTCCTGCTTTACTTCTTGCTGTAATGAAGTGACCGATTAGCTAGAACTTTGCAGGGTCAAGTCAAATATCTGCATTACTTGCATTGAATGCTACATCTACATTTGCAGAATTATCTTATACGTATAATTTGGAATCTTTAATGGTTTTTTCGATGCAGATGTTTGCAGAGAACTGACCTCCATTGAATACAACTTACAGATGTTCCACAATATACAGGAGTCAATAGAAAACATTGTATGAATATATCCTGTTGCTGTAACAATTTTGGACAACTTGCTTTGTATTTTGAAATCCATCTTTTTTTCTCCTCCTCAAGAGTCAAGACCGTGGCTAGTAGTTCGGGATATGGGTAGTAGTTCGGAACGGCATACGTATGAGAGTTATACGGATTTGGATATGTCAGATTCGGTCAAATATCCGGTCAACTGTTCGTTGTTCGGAACGACATACGTACGCGCATATTCGTTTTATAAATGTGAGTTCGGCACTTAAAATTCGGCTTACATATATGATAAGTTGATAAACATTATAACTTTATTACGAGACTAATTTTATTTGTATATGATTTATAAGATGGAAAAAAATATTTTAGCTTGATTATCTAACAAGAAGTAAACAATTTTAATCGCATAAGTATATTATAAAAAAAAACGAGTTTATAGACTTTTAAATAAAAATTAAAACATATGGTTAAGCAACTACCAAAAGAAAATTTTAACTGAATAATTGTATTTGAATATAAAGTATATACAAAATCAAACAAAAACCAATCAACAGAACTCTGGTAAAAAAATCACCTATGAGAGAGCGAGGTTGGACGCGAACTAGGTTCAAAGTTGTAGTTTAGAAATATCATTCGGATTCGGTCAGTTCGGATACGTTCGTAAATCATTTGGGAATGAATCGAAGAATTACTAACTAGGGTCGAGACTAGACTAATCTTCCCAATTCAACGTTATCATTCATCAACCGAACTCCAATTCCCTTAGAAGCCGTTTGGATACACATCCAGAAGTTAAAAAACAAGAAGTCAGTTTGGGTGTAGAATTTCAGAATGACTTCTAGAAGCAGAAAAGTCGACTTTTTATGAAGAAAAATATCTGGACTTGTGACTTCTGCTTCTGACTTCTACAAGGCACCGTTCCTTTTCCTCACTCTCTATCTTCCATGGTCTACATCTACATGACCACAAAGAAAAACAACTGACATATCAGAAATAAATAAATAAATGATACAACAGGCAGATTATGATTCAAGAAATCTTATAACAGGCAGATTATGATTCAAGAAATCTTATGGCCGACCTTCAAGAAATCTTAATGGTGTTAAAATCTTAGTTGTCATGGTAAAAAAAAATTGTAGACACTTACCAGCGGTAAATGTAATACAGCAACCAGAGTTACCGTTCTTGTAAAAAAAAATTCAACTTTGCTACATCCACTTCCAAGTGGTGCACCGAGATGGATCCAACAACAGAAAAGTCACCCTCTCTGCATTGGGATGGGGTGTGAGATAATGAGTGGGCCCCACCCCTCTCACACGGTACGTGGATAAATCATCTTCGAAAAAAATTTAGTCTTTTGATTTGATTAGAAAAATCAAAATAATAGTCAAATTTCACCTCGGTTGAAGACATTAGCTATGACGTGGGAGTATAGCTAGGACTCTAGGACTCTAGGCCTTCATAGGTTGTCAAGTCATGTCAATGTACTGAGCTCAACTGTTGGCTCCTTACTGCTGGAAAGTAATTATGAAACGACACCAAATATCATGTCCATTAACCCAGCAGAAGCAATCTATTCCCCGTTGGTCACATGACTCACATTTGATTTGAGCACGAGAGCTTGAAAGTGTCTTTTTTGTGTAAATTGAACACTCACTGCAGAACCAAGTAACACAATGTAAAGATACTTTCAAAGGTGTAATTGGAGGCTACAGTGGTAATCTAAGTTAGTGCAGAATTTCCTGGCAACAAAATAACAGGAGGGGAATCCAAGGAGGCTGCGATTTGGAATCAATGCGTTCAAAGTCCCAGATCACTATCTGTATACAAAAACTCCAACAAAACATATTGTTCACAAAAACCTTATTTAACATAAACTGTTTATATTACCCTTTTAATTTAAATCACCCCAACAAAAATAAAAATCAACCCCACCTTTAATTTTAAATCACCCTAACAAAAATAAAAATCAACCCCAACACCACCGCCGCCGACTGCCACCACCTCCGACCACCACCACCGTCGCCGACCACCACCGCACCACCGCCACCGACCACCGCTATCACCTCCTCCGTACATCGCCACCAACCACCACCTCCGACCACCACCGCCGCCACCGACTAGCACGACCGCCCGCCACCGCCGCCGTCACCACGACCGCCCACCGCCACCACCATCGCACCACCTCCCACCGCCACCGCGTCGTCGCCACCGCCGACCATCACAGCGTCACCACCACCACCACCACAGTCACCTCCACTGCTATCACCGCCACCACCGTCACCGCCACCACCACTGAGCAATTTCACCACCATTACCAGCCACCGCCACCGGACAACACTACCGTCGACCACCACCGACCAAAACCAGCAACACCGCCAACACCCGTCGATGGCCACCACCACTAATGACCAAAATTTATATGAAACCGATTTTGGTTTCATCATAAAATAAGATGAAACCCTAATTGGTTTCATCAGAATTCAACTACAAGAAAAACCTCCCACATTTAGGGGCGACTCAGTCGCAATTAGGGGCGACACTAAAAGACAAAAAAGGTCACCCAAACGTAAAACTGAGATACCCCTTATCCGCGATTTTTCAAAATGGCAACTATACCCTTTTATAATCGGTAGCCAAAACAACAATCGGTAGGTTAGTTGGTAATCGGTAGGTTAAATTGAAAATATACCTACCGATTATTGTGTAGATACTTCAGAAAATAATCCTTTGTTTATTCGGTAGCTTATCGAAATTTTAAGGCTACCGATTATAAGGAGCCCCTTATATAACCTTGGCCAAATCACGGAGGTTCTGAGGGGTGCAGAGCCAACCATAACCACTTGGCTTGGGATGTGGATTTATCTGTAATCGGACGGATAATATGTTAAAACCCTACCGATTATAAGTTGCCCCAAAATGATATTATTTCTAAAACCCTTCACGTAGAGAATTTAGAAATCTTCGATAATCAGTAATTTATACAACTACAAAACCTACCGCTTATATCGAGCCCCATATCAAACCTTTGCCATATTTCATAGGTTTTGAGTGCACACAACCATCCATAACCACTTGGTGCGTGTTTTGGGTGCAGCAGTAATCGGAAGTTTTATATATTACAAAACCATTCGATCATAAGTAGCCCCAAAATGATTTTTTTCGAAAATCCTTCATGCATTGAATTTTGAAATCTGCTATAATCGGTAGGTTATCCACCTTAAACAACTTACCGATTATAAGGAGCCCCAGATCGAACCATTGCCAAATTCCATAGGTTTTGAGTGTTCAGAGCCAGGGATAACCACTTGGTTCTTGTTTTGAATGTAGACATATTCGTAAGGAAAATTGGTTCCACAACCTACCAATTATTGGTTGCCATAAATTCAAATTTTGTAAGCTACCATATTCGGTAGGTATTATTAATCAAATTACTACCGATTATTGGTTTCTCCACTTTCAACCTTCGTCAAATTAGCCGTTGCATGTTGAACCAAATTTCATAAATATCCGTTGGAGTTTTTGGGAAAAGGAAAAAGAGCCGTTGGACCCTAAGTCTATATAAAGAAACTAATATCTGTCACTCCAATTGCACCAAACTCTTTTCTCTCTTCAGTTCTAATTTAGAAAACCTAAAACATGGATATTGCTTTTGCAGAAGAATAAGATTGTGCTATTTATAGAGCGTGGTTTGTGGTAACAGTTCATGATATTGTTCACAAGCTCCACAAACGGGAATCCGAAGAGCAGTTATGGAACCGTATTTTAATGGTATTTGAGGCGTTAGATGGTAATCTAATTCGAAGATCATCCAATGACATTAAGATGAGAATGAAGGCGGTCGATAAGGAGATTGACAAGCTCTAAGATGAAGAACGATTCGTTAGGGATGCTTTTCCTCAATGGACGTATCAAAAACGAGTAAGTATGTTTCATAACTCCGGCTCACTCGTTACTCATTCGTTAATACTAACTTGGTCATTCGTAATTTCAGAGAAATCTTGCTGATTATCGGTATATGGACTTGTACGGGAAACGATTTGAACATGAAGGATGTTACAAAATCAATAGGGATAATTTCTGCGGTTTCTGGACGTTATGATCTTTCGTAATACTTTTATGGTCAATAAGGAGTATGGATTTAGGTGCTTTTGACGAAATTGTATGGTTGTGGTATTTTGAGGTTTATGTAATGCACTTAATCGGATGAATATTAATCTAAAAAAGTTGTTGATTATTCATATTCGGTAGAATATCTCTCCAAATAAGTTTCCGATTAAAATATTCGGTAATTTTGTGAGTCCACATACTTTCCGATTATGTTGTTATTTGGTTCCAGGAAACCAATTTTTTTCACACAGAATAATCGGATATTAAAAAAAATATATCCTACCGAATATCATTATTCGGATGTCAGGGTGAAGATTTACCATCCGATTGTTGGGTGGTTTGGCTACAGAAAAGAAAGTTTTTGGGCACAGAATAATCGTAAGGAACTCATAAAAACAAACTACCGTTTAATATAATCGTTAACCAGTGAAGGAATATATATTCCCGATTATGGTGTTATTTGGTTCCAGGAAACACATTGTTTTCACACATAATAATCGGAAATGAACCATTAACAACACTACCGAATATTGTTATTCGGAAGGATTGGTGAAAAATAACCCTCCGATTGTGGTGTTGTTTTGATACAGAAGGAAAGTTTTCTTTACACATAATAATCGAATGGAAAATTATATTATTAACCTTCCGATTCTGACTGCATGTTTTGCAAAATATCCAGAATCGGTAGGTTAAAAATATATAAAGCTCCCGATTCTGACCAAAAATGCAAAAACCCCAGAATCGGTAGGTTCTTTTATAAACTTAACCCTCCGATTGTGTTCCAGAATTCAACACTTACATGTGTTATCATGTGATTCGCTAGAGAGTCATCGTTAAATGCATAAACATAGCAATATAGCCATTCATAATCCATAAAAGGAAGAATTCACAATCCATAAACATAATGTAGCAACTAATAATCCGACCCAAAATTTTAAAACGACCTAATCCGGCATAAACTTTGAAAACCATAAAGTTAACTAAAAAAAGCGAGAGTTTACAACATCGAAAGTTTATTTCTTATTTTTTCCCATGACTTTGCGACCCTTACTGCCTCTACCACTTGGACGAACATCATCACCGGTTTCATCAACTTGAGTGCTCGGTGACGCCCGAGTTCTTTTTTTCACAACCTTTTTAGGTTGCTTGACTTTATCCCCAAACCGAGATGCATAATCTTCATTGTCAATGTTATCAATCATCTCTTGGTGCTCTTTTATCTTCTCAAGTGGCACAGGCTCTCCGGCTTTTATGCAATTAGTGCACCATTTGGACAAACCTCTTAACCTGTTCATCTGTTTTAAACCATACATACAAATTGTTGGATTGACAAGCTTAAGTGGCTAGTATTAAACATCCTATTTTGTATCGTTATATAATCATTTACCCCTTTTTGGACAAGTAGAAAACAATCATGAACTTGTTGGAGTGATCTTTGCTTTGGATTTCCATACTCTCACACAAATTGTCTATATACCCTCGAACAAAAGACTTCGACTGTTAACGTTCCCGTCATGACATCTTCACGTCTTGTTTCATGATACCAGGTTTTCACAATGACCAAATCTTCTGCTGCGTCAAACGTTGCCATGCTAGTAAGTTGAGATATATAAGGAATGAACTAGAGTAGACGATGGAAAAGATATTTGTAGAAAACACAATGTTATATATGTGTTGTTTGCTGCATAAATAAGAAGAGTTTAACCAGCTTATATAGATGACACTCCCAACGTCTCATTTTTTTTGGAAAATATGGCCGTTGATGCGTACTTTACAAGACTGTACTGAAGTTGCATACAATTATTACGCATAATCGGTAGTAAATTCTGTAACATAAGTAACCGATTATATTAACTCGAAACCTTAGGATACTTGTCAAACTACCGATTATAGACTGTTTTGTTAACAGGGTAGAAAGTTTCATTAGGGAGGTATAATCGGAGGTTTATCAATATGTTTTCGCTACCGATTTTGTGTGGTTTTCGAGGCTCGGCTTCAAAAATAGCCGTTGGAGTATAATCGGTAGTTAAATAAATAACATAAACTTCCGATTTTCTTGGTGTTTGGGAAATTCAGTACAATATCACCTCAACATCATCATAATTTTACGTTGAACTTCCACAAATTCTATTACAATGTATTATGATTAGCGACGTGGAAGTATTGGACGAGTCATAAACGGATTAAATCTTTCCATCGCCATAAGGATTCTAAAATGATCTTCATAACGGAAGCTTAATCTTTTCCATCTCCGCCATTCCCCGAGAGATTGTTCTATAACCTCATCATTGGTTGCACCCCTCAACCGATATTGATTCACAAGATAAGTTAAATCGACAAATTCTCCGACGCGTCCGTTTATTGAACCAATTCGGCAGAAATGATCAGCAGAGTGATGGTTGTTTGGGTTACCGGTGTCGGCGCAGAATTTTTCGTGAATTCTCCCCAAATAACTCATACTCATTATGCCTCCTTGCCTCCGTTCTGCTCCCCGTCTCGGATAGATTTGAACGTAGCGCCTACATAAAGATAAATCTTCTTCAATCGTGAACTCCGTTGGATTAATGAATGGTTGGGCCATTATGTTGAAGATGAAGTTGGAGAGAGTTTACAAGTATTTGTGTTCCATAGAGGGTACAAGGATACAATCCTTATATAGGGTTTAGAGTTCCAACGGATCTTTTTTTGTTGGGGAAATTGTATAATCGGTAGCCAAATAAGGAATTTATCTACCGACTATATAGTTGCCCCAAATTTTGTTTTGGGAGAAATCTCAAATTTACGAAATTGAGAACTATAATAATCGGTAGTTTATATGACTACCGATTATAAGTTGCCCCAAATTTTGTTTTGAGAGAAATCTCAAATTTTACGATTTTGAGAACTATGATAATCGGTAGTTTATATGACTACCGATTATAAGTTGCCCCAAATCTCTTCTTTGGGAGATACTATAATCGGTAGTATAGTGAGGTTATTATTACTACCGATTGGTATAGGACCAAGATTCACGTTTGGCACGAAATCTATATTAATCGGTAGTCAAATATGATTATTAACCTTCCGATTTTGTGTTACATAATCGGACACAAAATTGCTTCCGATTATATAAGGGCGTTAACGTAATCTCCACTTTTTTGACACCCCTTAACGTGGCCTCTGGGTTGGGAATAAAAAAGTCACCCCTAATTGCGAATGAGTCGCCCCTAAATGTGCCAGGCAAGAAAATTTATAAACCATGATTCATTTTGTTTGACCACACCAATAGCAATAACATGTGTTGGCTTATAAAAAAATAGCACACTAACATCTGCCATTCAGTTCTTTCAACTTCTTTTTCTCTGGGGAATAGCGGCATCTCCCATATGCATCTTGTTCAATTCAAGAATATTTTACAGCTCCATACATTGCATCCACTATGTATTTCACAACTGCTCCAGCTAACTGCATCCAACCCTTGAAGCTCAAACCATACTTCCCAGCCAGTCTATCATATGCAATGCATACCCTTTTCTGCGCTTCAACAAACATAACTCTTGCAGCAAATCCTTACCCATTTTCTAAGTTTCTCCAGGCAATGAACCACTTAGCACAATTTCTCTTCCTGCATCAGAATCGAGTAATCCTCCAACTGCAGTAACTGCACTTCATTTAAGCTTCATTTCTTCTCTAGTTTACAACATCATCTCTTGTAACTCAGCTCTACATAACAACAACTATACTTCCATCCTCCGTCTAGCCACATCAGCACCATCTACTTCATTGACCATTTTCTTCTCATCCTTGTAGCCCTATCCAAGACAACAACATAACAACAACACAGATCCATGCTCTATGCTACAACACATATTATCAACTTCCAGCACCACCATTGTCGACCACCACCGACTAATACCAGCAACACCTCCAACACCCGCCGACGACCACCACCACTACTGACCAAAATTAGATGAAACCAATTTTGGTTACATCATAAACACGATAAAACCGATTTTGGTTTCATCATAAATAAGATGAAACCATACTTGGTTTCATCAGAATTCATCAGTAGTTGCACTTCATTTAAGCTTCATTTCTTCTCTAGTTTACAACATCATCTCATATAACTTAGATCTACATAACAACAACTCTACTTCCATCCTCCGTATAGCCACAACACCACCATCTGCTTCATTGATCTTCTTCTCATCCTTCTAGCCCTAGCCAAGACAGCAACAGCACAACAACATAGATCCATGCTCTATGTTACAACTCTTATTATCAACTGCAATCAGCTCCTGCAATTATCTCTGTTCAGTTGTTCTTTGTTGAGCTTCAGTTCATGTGTAAATGTACATTATTTCTCCATATCCTCTTCAATCCATTGCCACCAATAGACCAACTTTTTTATCTCCTTGGTGCAATATACGCAACAACAATCTTCCATTCTCTTCAGCACGAACTCATCAGCACCATCAGTTCTTACCTGAAACACATTCATTACATTGCAGAGTCTTGCAGTGTTACAGCAGCTCGGTGATAACAGTACCGCTTCCTTGCTGCTCAGACACCACCAGAAATTCCAACAGCATTATATCATCTTCCATACCTTTCTCTTTTGTTTGAAATTCCATAAATCATCTGGTAGAACCCCTGAAATATTGTTGGAATCACGATAAAGATGCTGTAATGAAGTATAATTACGCAAACCAACTGGAAATGTGCCAGTAAATTTTTTTTCAGAGAGATTTAGTACTCTGAATTCGCACAGATAGTTGCATCAACTGTACCCTCAAGAAAATTAAATGACACATCAAAGTATCTTATCAAGGGTAGATTAATAACAGCCTTCATTGAACCACTAAAATGACTGTCACTCAAATATAAGACTTCAAGGTTTTGCAAACTGAACAACATAACCGGCAACATACCTATAAATAAATTGTGTGAGTGCTTCAAGTACCATAGCCGGTGCAATCCAGCCAATGCACCAGATGAATTCCCACTTAAGCTTCCATTTTCATGCTCCAAACCCACAACCCTTAAGATTCAAGGGTAGATTAACAACAGTCGTTACCTGCCAGTATCCCCTTTCTTATCATATTTTCTACCATTTAGAACATTCAAAAAGTTTAATCTTAACTAAGAATAATAATGGTATTAACTCACCATCATTTACGAGATTTGGGTCTTTGTAGACTTATTATTTTGTGATGAAGTCTCAACCTATTCTTTTTGAAATCCAATTTCAAAGTACCTGCAATTGAAAAATTGGAAACCAAAACAACTCTGTTAGATCCATGATTCATTTTAATTCTGCTCTTAGCCTTTTTAAGTCTATTAGTACCAGGATTTTGTGCTACCAATTAATAGCCAACAACAAAATGGTATAAAGTGAATTAGCAACCAATTTACCACAACAAGCTTTGAATGGTGAGTCAAATTTAAAAAATTAGGAATCACAAAACAAATTAATCGCTTATAATGGGAAATGGAATACTGGGCACTTATTCTTCGCACCAAGCACGAATTCATTTCATTTTCGAAATTCAATTCGAACGAACTCAATTTACTCCGAAAAAAATCATGAAAATGACAACAAAATTTAACTCACCACGATTTAACTACTTACTGCAATTGTTTTGAGAACGAACAACTGCTCTCTCTTGTTGGGTTGATTCATGAGTTCGGATATTAAAAAAAAAAACCCTAAACTTGAAAGAAAAATCCCCTACCACCACTGCTGCCTCCACCACCATCACCACCCATCGCTTCTGATTACCCATAACTATGATCTGATTCAATTTTTGGTATTCAATTTGATATCACGAAATAATACCCAAACTTGAAATAAAAAACCTCCACCACCGTCGCCGACACTACCATCCCTATCCACTATTTTTTCAAATAACTCCACCTACTAATCTATGAGGATGATGATGATTATTTACAGAAGAAGAAGAAGCTGTGAATACATAGACTTCGGTTTTCTACGAGAGAGAGAAAAAGAAGAGATACTTGACATGATAAGATCTGTACGAAGAAGAAAAGAAGAAGAACGGGAAAGGGTATGCTCGGTATTTCTAGAAATAGAAAATATCTAGTTTACTTAGATTTAAATGATTTGGGGTTTTTGTGCCACTTTCTAATGAAATTGT
Source organism: Papaver bracteatum (assembly GCA_023529315.1). NCBI lineage: Eukaryota > Viridiplantae > Streptophyta > Magnoliopsida > Ranunculales > Papaveraceae > Papaver > Papaver bracteatum. The sequence goes on from JAJJWX010001929.1 coordinate 213,039, forward strand.
TTTAATTTATTAAAAATAATATGGCTGGATTTTTTGTACCACAAAGTTGGTCACATAGGTGTTTTGTATACTTAATGCAAATTCAATTTTTTACAATCAAACTCTTCTCCGGTTTAAAAAGATGGGCTTGTGCATATTTTCTAAATGGAGGTTCAACTGCAATACACATTAAGCATATTTAGCTTTTTTTTTTTTTTTTGAAGCATGTATTCTATAAAAGGAGGATTAAGTTACAATATGACGTGGGTATGTGGTTCCCACGGAGTCATGATAAATAATTTGACTGATAAAATCGGGGATTCCCTGGTCCCAAATTTTGGTCGACAAATTTCCCATTTGACTTTCATCCGCCAGACGATTGGCCAAACCATATGCTACTTGATTTCCCTCTCTGTAGTTGTGTTGGATAGAAGCATGCGGAATCTTTCGCATCCTATACTTTATCTCTTCAATCATCCCTGATATGTGGTAAGGGGGTGGAGTAGGGGATGTGATGAAGCGCAAAAGGTTTTCCGAGTCCGTCTCGAAGAGAACTTTTGGACATTGCCTTTCTGCTTCCGTTCCCGATGCCAGAAAAAGAGCCCAAGTTTCTGTAGTTAAGGAGTTCGTAATTCCAAAAAGGTTGAGCTAGAGCCATTATCGTTCGTGCGTCGGAGTCCCTGCAAATAAAACCTGCACCTGCAAAACCCGGATGACCACTGGACGCCCCATAAGTGTTAATCTTAACCCAGTTCATGTTCGGGGTGGACCATCCTACCGATATTGTTGATATCCTTTTGGTGATTCTTGAAGTGTCGGTGAATTTTCTGGTAGGACCGGAGGTAAACATTGTAAAGCCTCAGAATATTCTTGTTGTTGTTTTTGATCCCACGCAAAAATCTCTGTCGATGTTGTTTGCTTTTGGAAGTATATTAGCTCATTCCTATCTAACCATAAGGTCCAGAATAGAAAAACAGAAGGTAGAGATGACAGATATTGGCGCTGGTTGTTGTAGGATTTGCGAGATTGTTGTTTGAGGCGTTAAAGCAAATGTGGTGGTATTGTTGGAATTTGGTATGGTTGAGGTTTGATTGAGTAAAGTGTTCCAAGTTGTAGTTGTCGTTGGACAGTGAATTAGTAGGTGATTCGCTGATTCCGAATCAACATTGCATATGGGGAAAATGTTAGAGTTGGTTAAATGGATGTGATGAAGGACTGAGAAGGTTAGTATACCTTCATTGATTGCTTTCCACAAGAAAAGATGAATTTTTGGTGGACACGGTAAGGTCCATAGGAACTTGGTGGGTGGGAGGGGGGTATGATTAGGTTGACTATGTGCTAGACATTTGTATCCCGATGAAGTAGTGTATTTTCCAGATTTTGAATACGGCCAGATAATTTTGTCCTGCGGGCTATCTAGGGGGAGGTGGATGTTTATGATTTTTTGAGCTACAAGATTGGGGAGTGTGTTCAGTTTTTCCTGGTTCCAGTTATGAGAGATCGGATCAATGAGGTCAGTCACCTTTCGGATCGGGTAACATTGAGTTGGGTCTAGGTTTGGTGAATGTGGAATCCAGTTTTCTTTTATTGGTGTTGATAACCCATTTCCAATACGATGAAATATCAATTGTTACACGGTGGGGACGATTGATGCCAATTGTCTCCATTGTGCGCTGGAGGAAGATGGTACTGTATTAATGCCTTAAAATATTGGTTGTTGATCGAGATATTTTTCACTGAAAAGACTTCCATAGATGGAGTTAGGTTGTTCGTGCAAACTCCAAATTCTTTTTATGAGAAGAGCCTTGTTATGGTCAATGCTTTTTTTTATGCCTAATCCTCCCTCAGATATTGGTTTTGTTACTTTGTCCCAACCAATATGGTGAAGCTTTTTAACTGACGAATCATGTCCCAAAAAAATATATTCTGGCAATACGATCAATTTGTTTGTGGACGTTGACGGGTAGGTTTTGTGTTTGCATAAGGTGGTTTGAGGTGGGGTTTAGGGAGGTTTTAATGAGAAGGAGTTTTCCAGCTTGGTTTAGGAATTTTGTCATCCATCATTTAGCTTTACGAGCTAATCTTTGTAAGAGTGGTGCAAAGGTGTGATTAGTTGACTTGTGCCTCTGATGAGATTATTAACATATTTTTGAAGAAAAAAAAAATCTACAAAATAAGTGTTAACATTTTACACCGAGTAATGTTCAACTTCATTTTCATCTACTAGCATAAAAGTTAAAACCTGCAATCTCCTTGTACTCCAACTCATCATATGCTTTCTTTGATACAGCCTCTTCCGCAGCATCATCTCAGCTCTATATATTTTTGGCCCAACAACATCCCATTCAAGTATACCTTCATCTGTTATGACCAATGGCTCTTCCAAGCACAATCAATAGAGAATTGAAATAGAAATGAAATCAAAAGTATAACAGACACACACACAACACAAGGATTTATAGTGGTTCGATCAAGATGATCTACATCCACTTTGGAAGACGACGATAATGTTTCACTATGATTTGAACAAGATTACAAGAGTATAAACTCCTCTCAAGAACAAGACCTTACTCTCTCTTAGTTTACACTACTCTTTCTCTTAGTTTCTCACTGATTTTTGTGATGCTATAACATGGAAACTAATGGCTCCTTGTATAGGTTAGAGGAGGTATTAAATGTCGACATATATCACCATCTTATGTGCTCCACTTGAGTGCCCACTAAGCAGAAAGGCTATCTCCACTTGAGTGCTCCATTGTCCACCGAAAGGCTAGCTCCACTCCACCGAAAGCTAGCTCCACTTGAGTGATTAGTATATTCAAGACATATACTACAAATCTCCACCTTGACTTGAATACCATCACCACTCATCATCATTGTCTTTACTCAGCCCCTCAAGGGACTTCAACACCTTTTGACACCAACCAAGTCCAAGCAGTGCTTGAACTTGATACTTGGAACTGGCTTCGTCAACATGTCCGCAGGGTTATCCACTGTAGGAACCTTTAGCATCTCTATCCTACCTTCCTCAACTGCATCCTTGATAAAATGATACCTGACATCGATGTGCTTTGTTCTCTCATGATACATCTGGTTCTTGGTCAAGTGAATGGCACTTTGACTGTCACAGAACAAAGTTGCATTCTCTTGATTGAAACCCAAATCACCAACCAAACCCATCAACCATATACCTTCCTTCACTGCTTCCGCGGCTGCCATGTACTCTTCCTCAGTTGTAGACAATGCAACTGTGCTTTGTAAAACCAACCTCCAACTGATAGTACTACCACACAATGTAAAAGTATAACCTGTCAATGACCTTCTTCTATCAAGATCACCTGCATAATAAGAATCAACATAACCCACAACATTCGTCGAATCACCATAGTGTTTATCAAACACTAAAACAACATCTGTACTTCCCCTTAGATAGTTCAAAATCCACTTTACAACTTTCCAATGAGCCTTCCCGGGACTTCCCATGTATCTACTTACCACACTCACAGCTTGTGCGATATCCGGCCTTGTACAAACCATAGCATACATGATGCTACCAACTACGCTTGCATATGGAACTCGAGACATATACTCTGACTCATCTGCAGTTTGAGGTGATTGCTTTCTAGAAAGTTTAAAATTAGCTTCCAAAGGAGTACTTACTGGTTTTGCATCTTTCATACCAAACCGCTCCAACACCTTCTCGATGTAATCCTTCTGGGACAAATGCAACTTGCCTTCATCTCGGTTTCTATGAATCTCCATGCCCAATATTTTATTTACTGCGCCCAAATCCTTCATCTCAAACTCACTACTCAACTGCTCCTTCAACAGTATCTCTGACATGTCTTTGCAAGCAATCAACATATCATCAACATACAAGAGTAAATACACAAATGAACCATCTTGGAGTTTCCTGTGATATACACAACTATCATACTTACTCCTGTCATAGACATTTGCCACCATAAACGTACCAAAATGTTTATACCACTTCCTTGGAGATTGCTTCAAACCATACAAAGATTTATTCAATAAACATACATGGTCTTCTTTGCCAGGAACTTCAAACCCTTTTGGTTGTTGCATATAAATACACTCTTCCAAATCACCATGAAGGAAAGCTGTCTTAACATCTAGTTGTTCCAATTATATATCTTTCAAAGCAACTATAGCAAGCAATGTTCTAATAGAACTATGTTTAACAACAGGAGAGAATACCTCATTGTAGTCAATGCCTTCTCTTTGTGTAAACCGCTTTGCCACATGCCTTGCCTTGTACCTTGTTCCTTCACCATATGAAGTACCTTGTTTCTTCTTGAAAACCCATTTGCTTCCAACAATCTTCTGCCTTTTGGTCTTTCAACTATCTCCCAAGTGCCATTCTTGTCAAGAGACTTAATTTCTTTAATTGCATATGCTCCCCATTCTGCTGATTATTCACCACCGATTGCTTCTTCATAGGTTGTTGGATCATCCCTATATATGCTCTCACATACTGCAAATGCATATGCAACCAAATCAGCATGGCCGTATCTTTGAGGTTGTCTAACTTGCCTCCTCTCTCCGTCTCTTACAAGATTGTACTGATGACCTTGTGCTTCTTATTCCTGGGCAGGTTCTTGCACAATATCTTGATCATCATCATCATCATCAAAAACAACAGTATCATTTCTTCCTTGAACTTGCACCTCAAGTTCCACCTTGTCACCAAACTCCACCTTATCACTAACACCCTCTTCAGCTTTTCCATCTAGTTCTTCATTCTTTGGCTTCAACATCGATTTCTCATCAAATTTCACATCTCTGCTGATAAGAAACTTGTTTGATCTTACTGCAGGACACCATAACCTGTAGCCTTTCACGCCCTTTGCATACCCAAGGAATATACACTTCTTTGCTCTAGGATCTAGCTTCCCCTCATTCACATGAGCATAGGCTGGACATCCAAAAATCTTCAAGTCTTCATAGTTAGCATGCGAACCTGTCCAAACTTCATTTGGAGTCTTGCACTCAATGGCAGTCGATGGAGATCTGTTCACTAAATAAGCTGATGTGTTTGCTGCTTCTGCCCAAAACTGCTTTGGTAACACGACATTGGAGAGCATGCACCGTGCCTTCTCCATTATGGTTCTGTTCATCCTTTCTGCAACATCATTTTGCTGTGGTGTTTTTCAGACTGTGCGGTGTCTCACAATCCCTTGCTCCTTGCAGAACTCATTGAACTCACCCCCACAAAATTCCAAACCATTGTCTGTCCTCAAGCACTTGATTTGTCTTCCGGTTTGCTTCTCAACCATAGTCTTCCATTGCTTGAACTTGACAAAAGTTTCATCTTTGTGTTTAAGTATGAATACCCATACTTTCCTTGAGAAATCATCAATGAATGTCAACATATATCTACCACCACCATGTGAATCAACCCGAGAAGGACCCCAAAGATCAGAATGAATATAATCCAGAATACCTTTGGTGTTATGAATAGTTGTACTAAACTTGACTCTACACTGCTTTCCAAAGACACAATGTTCACAGAAATCAATCTTGTCTGTTTTATGACCACAAAGAAATCCCTGCTTACTCAAAACAGCCAATCCCCTCTCGCTCATATGCCCTAGTCGCATATGCCACAACTTGGTAGTATCATCATCAGAACTTGAAGAACATACAACTGCATCACCCGTCACAGTAGTACCTTGCAGCGTATAAAGACCATTAATTCTCTCGCCCTTCATAATTGTAAGACTTCCTCTTGAGACACGAATAACTCCACCTTCACCTTGATACTTGCAGCCATTTGAATCAGGCGTACCCAAAGAAATAAGATTTCTTCTCAGGTCCGGAACATGCCTAACCTTAGTTAGAGTCCTCACCATACCGTCATACATCTTAATTTGAATTGTACCTACACCCACCACTTTACAAGTGACATTGTGTCCCATAAGAACGTTACCACCTTCTCTAGCTTGATAAGTAGTAAACCACTCTTTATGAGGACATATGTGAAAAGTACACACCGAATCAAGAATCCACCCAATCTCCGAGCTTTCGGTATGAACCGTAAGAACCGTTCCATTATCACTTTCTGCTTCAACATTTGCTGCGGTGCCTTGGTTTGAATTCTTCTCAACATTCTTCAATTTTGGACAATCCTTCTTGAAATGCCCCTTTTCCTTACAATGAAAGCAATAGAATTTACTAGATTTTGATTTAGACCTTGACTTTGATCTACTCCTATCAAATCCGCCCTTTTGGTTTCCTCTTCCTCTAACAAACAACCCATCTCCCGAATTATCTTTACCATCGATATCCGTCTTCTTTAACTCCTTAGAGTTCAGAGCCGCTTTAACATCTTCCATGGAAATTGTAGTTTTTCCATACAGTACGGTATCAACAAAAATTTCATAAGATGGTGGTAAGGAACAAAGCCAACCCAAAGCTTGGTCTTCATCTTCAATTTTGACCTCAATATTTGCCAAATCCAAGAGAATTTTATTATAATCATCAATATGATCAATAATAGACATTCCTTCATGCATTCTAAGAGTATGTAATTTCTTCTTAAGATATAAAAGATTAGTTACGGATTTAGTCATATACGTCTTCTCCAACTTGTTCCATAGCCCGTCAGGTGTCGTTTCCGCTGCCACTTCTCTCAAGACCTCGTTGCTCAAACACAATAAAATTAATCCATGTGCTTTATCCATGAGTTCTTCCTTTGCATCTTCCGACAATGTTGTTGCTAGAGCCGTTTTCCCCTTCAAAGTTTTCACCAAACCTTGTTGCACCAAAACAACCCTCATCTTTAGCCTTCATAAATTGAAATCATTCCTTCCATCAAATTTCTCAATCTCATACTTTACCGCCATCGTAGATCGATTTTAGCCGGAGCTCTGATACCAATTTGTTATGACCAGTGGCTCTTCCAAGCACAATCAATAGAGAATTGAAATGGAAATGAAATCAAAAGTATAACAGACACACACACAACACAAGGATTTATAGTGGTTCGATCAAGATGATCTACATCCACTTTGGAAGACGACGATAACGTTGCACTATGATTTGAACAAGATTACAAGAGTATAAACTCCTCTCAAGAACAAGACCTTACTCTCTCTTAGTTTACACTACTCTTTCTCTTAGTTTCTCACTGATTTTTGTGATGCTATAACATGGAAACTAATGGTTCCTTGTATAGGTTAGAGGAGGTGTTAAATGTCGACATATATCACCATCTTATGTGCTCTACTTGATTGCCCACTAAGCCGAAAAGCTATCTCCACTTGAGTGCTCCACTGTCCACCGAAAGGCGAGCTCCAGTCCACCGAAAGCTAGCTCCACTTGAGTGATTAGTATATTCAAGACATATACTACATCATCATTAAGAGAATGTGGTTTCTTAAACCATGGATGTTCCTGAGAAAAAAAAATCAAGTTATTACTGCATATTAACCCAATAATATTTAAAATTACTAAATATTAATCTGGAGAATCATTATGTTTCATATGGGGAACATTATTACAATGAGAAGATAGAACAAGTGTTGAAGGTCGCATTCCTCAGATTCTGGCTTGGCTTTGTAATCGAAAAGTTAACCATACCGCATTCAACAGATAGAAACACCAATGTTTCATCATACGCTATTGACAGTCATCGCTTCAAATTTTGCAGCCTTTTCTTTGACTAAGCATGAAATAACCATATACCATGAATAACCTACTATGTGTTTAGCAAATGAAAGAAAAAGAAGATGTAAAATTAGAACTTACTTTTGTTTTTTAGAGGAGAAATCATAACGGGATTGTGTTTCTACTATATGTGTGAGATTCATTCCTCCATTCTTGCAGATCAAATCAAAAGAATTGCAGCACATACTAAGGAGAGATCGGATAAAACAAAAATTCTTTAAGCTCTATTTCACTGGTTTCAACCAGAATACAGTACCTGCAATGGTAAAGTTGTTGGGGAATTCTTAGTGATTGTACGAACCAGGACTTTGGTATATTCTTAGAGCAACTGCAATCATCAGACCATAACCAAAGAGTAAAAATAAAAAAAAATTGAAAAAAATGGGTTTAGTCCAGCACTGCCGCTACGGGGAGAAAACCAAATTTGGTGGGGCGCAAGTATTAGTTGCGCCTGATTTCAGGCGTAACCACAACTTGCGCCCCACAAATTTTTTTTTTTTTTTTTTTAACAGGTGTAACTTCTGAGTTATGCCCGTCATCAGGCGCAACTACCCATTTTTTTTTATTTTTTTAATACACTAGGCGTAACCTTCATTCTTCGCCCGACTAAAGACTAGACTAAAGACCAAATTTGCTCTGGGATTTGGTCTTTGGTCTAGTATTTGCCCTTTACTCTGTCCGCTGTGTCTGCTATTTCGACCAAATTTGCTCTTTACTCCCATGACTGTGGTTGCTCTTAGTGATTGTACGAACCAGGACTTTGCAACGGAGCTATGGTTTTCTTTTTCGTAGATGTATTCATCATTATAGACCAAAAAACCCTGTGAAAAGAAACATACTGTGATTCATTTACGATCCTTCTGCACCTATCGACGAAAAATTAAAACTACCCACGGACATTCAAGTTTTAGTAATCTGTTTTTCCAACCATGTTTTAGCCTAGTGGCTCATGGTCAAGTGCATAACTAAGACCCGAGACAAAAAACAATCAACCTAATTGAGGGGGGAAGTTCAATTTCCAGTTATAAGCTGCAAAATAAACGCATTTAAATTATCACTTCTATTTGAGTTCACGAATTTCCCGTTAATCATAACATATTTGTAGAATGGGTATAATTTTAAAATTCATCAACAACATGCCAGGCGCCAAGTAAGGTGCATATATAGATGTAGCAACAATTGCAGCATCTCATCTTCTAACTAGAATGAATTAGAACCTTTTTACAGAGAACTAAAGACCCGCTCTAAAACATTCAGGTAGCTAGAAACCTGGAACGCAAACCTCATAGGTCTATAAATACAAAAACTTTATTATGATCTTCACCATAACGGCATAGTTTCAAGAAAATAAAAGCTTAGCGATGATGTGCCTTGTGCCCAAAGAACTGCCCTCTAACTCAACTACAAAATGACCTTTAAAAGCAAAGTAGGCAAACTGAAATGCTCATAATAGATTGCATGAAGGGGACCTTCGTCTTAAAGGGAAAATTTGTGTTCCTGGAAAAGTATATGGCACTGAATTTTGGCCCTTCAGCTGACTATAAAACAAAACTCAAACTTGGCAGTACAGAACATAGATTTTTTTTTTCTTTTTTTTTTTGTTGTTAAAAACGATTGTTAGTTCTGCGTTAATTTGTAACTTAAAGAGGGAATTGAACCATAATGAGTGAACCAGTTTAAAAGAACACGAGTAATAAGAAGTTCTTTATTAACAACTACTGCAAAATCATGCCCAACATGAGTTGTTGGAGATATCCATATGCTTTCAAGTTGAATTTTATTAACACAAAGTCACAAGAGATTCAAGAGTTACCATTCAGATTTTGGTCATCTTTTTGACTGACACTTCGGCCAAATGCGGATTCAGAAGCCTAAATCTTTCGAGAGGACAGCAATCGGGACCATGGGGTTCATAAGACTTTTTCAGAGCTGGCTTCACATCTCTTTGAACTGTCAATGGCCTCTTTAAACACTTCATGGATGCATTCAAAGCTTGATTAGTTGATACATTTTGTAGTTCTTTGACTTCGGCACTACAACGATGTGTTGCGGTTTTCTCCCTTTCATCCTCACTGTCAACCTCAACAACATCTATAGGTAATGTATTTACAGCATCTTGTTTAAGCAAAACTAGACCATCTCCTAAGCTCCCTTATGTCTCAAAAGTTATTTGGTGTTCAACTGCAATGACTGACACCACCGTGGAATCGAAACAAACATTCTTCTCTCATCTGTGTCATTTGCTGAAGGCTCCAGTAGGTTATTGATATCTGCAAAATAATCAACAGTATAGCATATATGAGCACAAGTCATTGACGAATTTTCACAAATTTGGACAGGGATATACATAAGCAACCAAAATTAGGTAAACTGGTAAAGCAGAATATCTTAGTTTGGAACTAAGCAGTGTATGGGAGAACATAAAATACTCATGGATTGCAGCTCCAGCATTAAATTATTACTGAATCAGGGTCCAAATAGTAGATCTTATAGTGCACATGCTATGAAATGACTCACTCACTCACTTCGGTTATTACTAAACCATCCATCAACAATCATCTACCCTGGCTAAACCAACAACTGGTTGTTCCCTATGCCATTACTAGTTGAGAAATACCACAAAAGAGATGGACTATCGGGTCTATAATAATCCACCACATGATAGGAAATTGTAAAACACACATACACGGTTTACATCTACAAGAGCACAAAGAGAAACAATATGTAGCAGGACAGTATAGATACCTGGGATGTGTACGTCTTTAAATTATTCCCTTGAAGTGAAGAAGGCTTGCTATTAGGTTCAGTTAACATATTCTCTGTAAATTCCATGTGAACCATTTTAGAAACATCGACCCTGCCATCAAATTTTGATGCACGAAATTTCATTTTGTAACCCTTTCAAAGATTGATTTTCTTCTTGCTATAGCCTAGTGGTTCATACTCATGTGCAGATCTAGAATTCCAACCTAAACAAAAAAAAAAAAAAACAAGAATCAATTTCCTTTTTTATGTTCCAGTAGTAATCAGATGTGAAATAGTTAATGAAATTAACCTCATCAGATACCTAATAAAAAGCTTCCCAAAAAAAAAAAAAAAATCAGAGTGAAAGAGAAGATTGCTGAACCATAATATTTTACCTATGAGAATTGCAAATCGATCACGTAAAGCTAAAAAAAACCAGGTGAACACCGAGAAGGAGGAAGATATGAAGCGGCTTTATTTTGTTTTGAGAGGAGATATCATTATGCTGCTGAGATTCGAAGATGATTGTAGTTCCTTCTCCACCTGATTCCCAACCAAAACAGGGACCCCATCTCCTCTGTTGTTCTTCGATTTCAGAACATACGGCCGCAAACATAATTTGATTTTTAGAGTTTTGAATTTGGGGAAACTGAAATGAGAGTGAGAGAGAGAGAGAGCTTGGGTGTGAATTTAGACTTGAGTGTGTAAAGTAAGAGAGAGACAGAGAGACTGGGATTTTACATGTAAATACTTACCAGCGGTAAAACTAATCCAGCAACCAAAGTTACCGTCTTGTCATTTTTTTTATCTTTTGATCAGAAAAAGGAGTAGGTAAGAAATATTAGTAATCAATTTTTACCTCGGTAACGAAAGACATTAGTAGGTATGATGGGAGTCTAAGCCTTTTTTTTTTTTGAAGAGAAAGATTATATTAAAAAGAAAAAAGGACAAATTAACCAGGGATTAGACCCAAGTTAATACAAAGAAGTCTACATACACATGAGAGTATTCCAATTACTCCAAATTAAACTAGGATCGACAAACTTAAAAGTCTATTTGTCGCAAGACCATAAAATTACCAATTGCTTCACCAAATCAATACTTTCTTGCACACTCTTTTCTCGTCCTCCGAAAACTCTCCCATTCCTTTCCTTCCATAAAATCCAGCACACCGCATAGTGTACGATTTGCAAAACCTCTTTACCTCTCCCTTGCAACACGTTGTTAGACCACACTTTGAACAATTGAAGAATTTGGTAATGGCCAAGCTATCCTAAATGATTTGATGAAATAATTCCAAATATGAAAAGAGTACTCACAATGAAGGAACATATGATTTGCCGATTCCCTGACTTCATTGCACAAGACACACTGCTCACTATCCATATTTACACCCCGGTAACGCAACATATCCCTGGTTGGTAACGAATTATGAAAAGTATCCCAAATGATGAAACTCACCTTGTTTGGAATGTTACTTCTCCAAAGGAATTCATCAAATCCGCACTCTTCCAGATCGCCTGATAGTCTTTCATAACATCTTGAAACATTGAAGTTCTCCAAAATCTCCATTTCATCATCCTCTTCTACAAGCATCGGAACCTGATTTAAGTCACGCCTTAGAAGGTCCCATTCCAGTTTCTTTTTTTGCATTTAACGGCCACTTGAAGTCCCAAACCCAAACTCCATTTTCTATCATGTCATAAATTGTAGCATCCCTAGCCCTCGCTGCCTTGAAAATAACAGGAAACAAGTCTTGCAATTTCCCCCTATCCAACCATCTGTCCTTCCAAAAGCGGATGCATTTTCCATTTCTTACCGTAAAAGTCACCATATTGTGAACCATCGTCACCATTTTAGTAACGTTCCTCCACAAACTCCTACCCTGCGGCTTATTATCCACATCCGGAATAAACAAATCATTATTATGGAAATTTTTTTCGTTAACTAACCTTCTCCACAAACTATTTTTGGACTTCGAAAATCTCCAAATCCACTTTATCAACAAAGAATGGTTAATTATCCTCAAATTTTTCACACCTAAACCCCCGTTCACCTTTGGAACACTTAGCTTTTTCCAAGAAACCCACACCAATTTCTTTCTACCTTCCACCGCACCCCATAAAAAGTTGCGCATGATCTTAATCATTCTTTTTTCCACAGACACAAGTAAGTGAAAAAGAGACAAGTAATAAATTGGTAAGCTAGCAAGACAACTCTTAATAAGAATTAATCTACCTGCTTTATTAAGTTGCCTTTTCTTCCACGACGCTAGCTTTTGCTCCATTCTAATCAATACATGATCCCACACTGAAGTGCTACGCCAATGAGCACCAATCGGCATCCCGAGGTAAGTAAACGGAAATTTCTCTGTCTTGCAGCCTAGCTCTCTAGCCAAAGTATCAATCACCTCATCGGCTCCCACACTAATCATAGTGATCTTCTCTAAATTCAGCTTCAGACCCGTAATGATTTCGAAAACAGACAAAATGATAAAAAGACGTCTAACTTCCTCCACCGAAGCATCAAGAAAAATCAAAGTGTCGTCCGCAAATTGAAGGTGAGATATGATAGTACCCCGGTTGACCATACGAAAACCAGAGAGATTACCTCTTTCCACCGCCTCATTAATTAGCTTATAAAGAATTTCCGCCACCAAAAGAAACAAATACGGCGAAAGCGCGTCTCCCTGTCTTAAACCCTTGCCCGGTTTAAATTTTTCCGTCGAACCACCATTAACAAGAAGAGAAAGATGTGTAGAAGATACACACCATTTGATCCAAGAGATCCATTTGGTTCCAAAGTCGTGCTTTTGTAAAATTGTGAATAAGGCATTCCAATTAACATTATCGAAAGCTTTCTCCATGTCTATCTTACACAGAATTCCCGGTTTCCTTGACTTCAATCTGCTGTCCACACACTCATTTGCAATTAAAACACCATCTAGGATCTGTTTACCGTGAATAAATGCCCCTTGGAAGTCCGAGATTAGAGCTGGCATCACCCTCTTGAGACGATTCGCAAGTAACTTTGATAAAATCTTACACACTATACCAATCAGACTTAAAGGTCTGTAGTCTTTAGTAGTACAAGAGTCCTCCTTTTTGGGAACAAGTGTGATGAAAGAGAAATTGAAGCGCCAATCGATTGATTCATACCTGTGGAAATCTTTGACCAACTTCATGAAGTCCTCTTTAATCGTCGGCCAACACTTCTTAAAGAATTCCGCCGTGAAGCCGTCCGGACCCGGAGATTTGTTACACCCCATTTTCCTAACCACCTCCCAAACCTCTTCCTCCGAAAAATCACGCTCAAGCCATAATCTGTCCGCCTCTATAATTTTCGGAAATTGCAAATTTTCCATATTCAGTCTAAGCCTTCATAGGATGTCGAATCAAATCAAATGTGAATGTACGGAAATGTCCGGTCCATTACCAACAAAGTAAAGAAGCAATCTATTCCCCGTCGGTCACATTTGATTTTGAGTACAAGAGCTTGAAATTGAAGCCAAACAAACCCATACAAAAATTTAGATATCCGGCTGATGGGGGATGTATTTGGAATTAGTCTATGGTCGGTGAATAAGGTCTGGGATCACCAAAAACTGATACTTCACCATTTGAGTTCATATACAGCAGCTAGCAAGACTACTTTACTATTTTCCAGTACCGATATTAGCCAAGTGATATCTCTTGTTGCCGTAAAATCTTAGTCGTCATGCTAATTTTCACAAATATACAAGTTCAAGTTCCATATAAAAACATAGATTCAATTGAAGTCCAAAGAAAGTACTAAAAAAGAAGAGACCAATGCAAAAGGCATACTTTATATTTTTATCCTTTAGTTTGTTGTCTTTAATAAGCTTAAATAGTGAATTCAGATAGTCCAAAGGAAGTGCTTCAAATTCCGGCAAGAAAAGGAAGAACAACCAAAATAATTTAATGCGACATTTATAGGTTGAGAATTTATGTGCTGTTTTTTCATCCAGTGGAGTGAATGAGACCCTAAAGAGATAGTAGCCAGAATTATATCATGCCTCATAGGGGATGCAACAAATTGTAACATACTCTCACTACCAGTACGAGTCGCAAAAAACAAGAATCATTAAGGTTAATCACTGGAAGACAGAGGGGCACTAAAATAAGAAAAGTAGCATAGACTCCAGCCCCTAAAACTTCACCACCGAAAAGAATTTTTTTAGCTCCATTGTCCACTGAGGAAGTTTCTGTTGTCAGAAGGTAGGCTATGAAGAGTACCATGCAGTACAAATAACAAAGTATTCAAAACTTTGATAGGTATACCAGAAAGAATTCTTAAATAAAAAAGATCCATATACCGAGCGTTCTTTTTGTAGATGAAAATTAAACACCAGAAACATATAAAAGAGTGTCAATTTGTTGTGGAGGTATGCTTCTGAACAGGCAAATGGTGCTCGAAGAAAATTTCAACCATTGATTCAGAGGTAATAAATGGAACTGAGGAGGGGATCCCACTGAATTCAATCTCATTGAAGCTCTTGTTTTTCCAATAATATGAATGATAAGTAGTGTCAGTATTCTTACCATATGTTCTAAAATATGAGCTTAAGATTATTTGGTTTGTTCCTGGAACTGGATATAAAGAACAACCACTACTTGAGTCCAGGAACTTGTTGAGTTGCTCTTGTGTTTATCATCATCAAATAACCACAACTTAGGGATACTAAAATTTGCCGGTTTAATGGACAAACCTAACCGTCCAACAATTTCAAAAAATCTAACAGTATAAATGAGTTGGTCGAGTTGTCACTAGTTTCCCCATGCAAATTGACATATTCGCTATGGTTGTTCCATGCTGTCAGGTATACATGTATCATACAGCAAAAATGTGTCAATGATTCAGTGTCTCGATATATTGGCAGTACATATTGTGTAAGTTTTTATGCATCTTGGTTTGATGTGTAACTATATTTTAGCAGCCAATTACCCATGATAAATTGAAGAGCATCAATAAGAAATGCAACAGATTGTACTAGTTCACTATAGTCTCATAAATGCAAGTTATTCAACATATTAGTCGCAAAACAAGAAATATTGAGCGCTATACAGTCGTCTCTCCTAAGTTGGGGCTCCGAAGGAATGGGGAAGTAAACTAGCATTATATCACTAGGGAACTGGAAAGTGTTAAAACATAAAATTCATGTGTAGGGAGACAATAGCATGGAGGCTCCAGCCACTAAAGTTTCACTATGGAATTTTTTATTGACCGTGAATGGTACCTTCAAATACCAAAATCTTCACAATTTTAATAGCTTACCCTAATAGGAATACCAGAATGTGAAAATACAACTATCAGTGGCGCATGTTCTTTCATTGATAAAATATATAAAAACTTATCAATTTCTTTCCGAGGTATGCTTCTGAACAGGCAAAAGGTGCTCGCTGAAAGTTTCAACTGTTGATTCCGTGGTAAAAAATGGAACCGAGGAGGGGATCCCGCTGATTTCAATCTTATTGAAACTTTTGTTTTTCCAATTGTAACTATGATAAGTAGTGCCAGATATCTTACCATCAGATGTTTTAGCATAAGAATTTAGGATTACTTTGTTTGTTCCGGAAACTAGATCATAAGAAACACCATGCACATCGTCCTCCAAAATGTTAGGTAGCTCTGTAGTTACTTGAGTCCAAGAATTCGTTGAGTTCTTCTTGTTTTCATCATCATCAAGTAACCATAACTTAAGGGTACTACTTCCACGAATTTTAATCAGTAAACCTAGCCGTCCCTCCAATTATAACAATCTAACATAATAAAAGACATAATAAGCTTGGTGGTCAGCAGGTTGAGCAAAGATGTAATTAGGGACCCTAATCGTTCTGAACTCCTCCCTTCCAACATCAAATACCACTATGAACTTCTCCTTATCCATGTCAATAACTCTACTCATTGAAAGCGAAACATTGCTATAATATATCAAACCATTAATATAAACATAAGATCCATGCAACTGTAAATTATATGGTGGTACCTGATCGATTTGTCTCCATATATTGTCTCCTACGGTCATCACCTCGCAAACCTTATAATAAGGTCGCAAAGACATCCATATCCCAACCACTTTATACTCTTTACTGGCAGGATCATATCCTAATGCACAAGTAGCCATTGCGAGATCCTTAAATTCTTCGTGTTCTTTTTTACGTACATCTCTTAACAGTTCTGATTCAACCCATGGTGTTATTTCTTGGGTACTGAGGTTGTATATACAAACACCAGGATCCATTCTTGTTTCACCGAGGAAACCAATTAGACCATTTACAGGTTTCAACATCTTATCATATTTAAAATCAATCTCTCTTACGGTGTGAACAGCCGCTGCTGATACTGATCCATCTGATCTGACTCCAAACATATCAAATGTCATTAAAGCAAACTTTTCAATATCTATTTGAATGTTGACAAGGAGACGAGGTTGTGCTTTTGAACGCTCAAAGTGCAGATCGATAAATGTCGTATCATTTTGAATTAAGAAAAACCAGTTTTTGCAAACACACTTGAATCTCATTAGCGACTTCGCTGGAAGTCTGCTCAATATTTCGATAGTGACATCATCGTTGGGATTAAATATACTAGTACTACTCCCACTGCAACCTGTGTTTGAAATAACTTTTACTTCATTGAGATCACAACAGTCATTACCTCTTTTCGGTTTCTCCCGAATCCCTTTCCCCATTTGCTTCCTTTTCCGACCATAAGGCTTGAACTCGAAACGAGAACCAAATTTGCAGCGTGTCTTCGCAACCTTGCTTTTTGGACGGAGATGACGGCGACCACCGATTAATTGTTCTCCCTGTATATACGAAATCCACAATAAGAAAACAAAAATTAAGAACCACAAAAACCTCATAGCAAAAATAGAAGAACTCTTCCTTTTTTTATATTTTGATGTTCTCCAAGTTTTTGTGAGCTCAAACAAATTTTAGGGAGAAACTGAAACAAAAAACTTGTCTAAAAAGGAAATCGAGAGAATACTTACTAAACCAAGTGTAGAAAAATACGCCATTGAGAACGAGAAAGAGGATCTGGATCCTGATACAGAGGCTAGGGTTTGGTGAAGGTTTTTGAAATGCTCCGCTAGGCCGCTAGGGTTTGGTGAACAGGTGAAGGTTTTTGAGATGCTCCCTTATTTTCAACCCCTAATGGGAACTAGGGAGATCTGACTTTTGGTCTATGGCCTATTTGACTCCTGGTGAATATAGGTGGATTTAAGAATAAGCCATTCCCCCAGTCAACAGTCTTTCGTGAAATATGATGGAGCGGTAAGCTTCAAAACCTAACTCTTGATCGTAACTCCCTATTAGGATTTAGGAGATGTTCCAAATTCATTGAGCAAAATGCGTAACCTTGAAGAAAATTTAAGATTTTCTGATTCGGATTATGCATGACAGAACTGCGGCATCTTTTCTTGGGGTTTAAAAGTTTCATGTAAATTGTTTAGTGTCTTAATTTGTCTTATTAAATTTCTTCTGTCGGCTGAGTAATTGTGTTTTTATCAACATAATTCTAGAAACAAAATAGTACATCAACTTTTTTGAAGCAAAACAATTCTTCGGATTGACTTTTGCTTTCCGTATATATACAAATGCGCTACAACTAACAAGAGATGCAAGCCTAAACCCTTTCACTTTTTAAAACTTCTTTATAAAGAAAAGAAGCCTTTCACTTTGAAGGTAAGATTTTTGACTTCTACGATTATGTTCGATTATTTGTAATGTAAAATTTTGAAAAGTTTTTTAACAATTTCTTCATAAGATTATCTTTCTTATCATGGAGAACTAGGCTTCGCATGGGTTAGGCCCATTTATGAGTGCCAACTTTATGGAAAGCCTAGTTTGGTATTGCTGTGAGTTTTACAAAAGTGCTTTTTTGTTGTGATGTGCTTTAAAAACAAAGTAGTCAGACGTTTGGTAAACTACAATATGTAAAGTGATGTGGAACCAACAAACTGTAAATTCTGTTTGGTAAATTATCATGTTGAAGTGCTTATGATGTGGCTAATGACGAAAATAGACATGGTTTTGAAATTCTTTTTAAATTACATTTATTAATAATATTTTTTTTTTGAATATTATTTAAATAAAGATAAAAAAATAATAATATTCTTATTCATATTTTAATTGAAAAGGCAAAAAAATAAATTAAGTCCAAATACTAAAATGTTTACAAAGCTTTGGGCGGCAACCTAGCAACAAGCTGGGCACCAACACCTTTTTGAATAGCAATACCTAGCCTATGAAAAATGAAACTACCAAAACCACTATTAGCGTCATTGTTCACTAAACAATTCTTCAGACGCTTGAAAAAACATAAAGTATCCTCTCCAAGTTCCCTAAAGTAGAGAAAGCTAGAACACCCAAACCATATCCATGAGAGACACACTTGTCCAGGTATTTTAGTGCGTTTACGCAAAACAGCGCTAAAGATAGTTTTTCCTGGAACGAAAGAGAGAATACCATCACCTGTAAAAGGAGAGACACATGTAACATCCATGCATACATCTTGACCATTTTCACAGTTAAGGACGAGAATATCAACGGGCCTTAAGCCTTTGTCATCATCAGACAAAAACCCAAGAGAGACTTCCTTGCGGGCAGGTACACTAGCTTTGTAGCAAATGTCGGCAACAATGTCACGTACAAAGTCATGACGAAACTTAATCCAAACATCTTTAGAACAATGGAGCGCGTGATCCCCAAAGATATCCATAGATTTGTTGCAGCTTGAGCATAAACCATTCTCAACAAATAATGGGATACCAAGACGGTAGCAGAGGATAGCCCTGAACTATCTGGGCCCTAGGCATTGGTTAAGCCCACTAATCAGTAAGGCTAACAAATAATCATGTGCATGCTTAACTTGGTTACATTGCCACAAAATGGAATCTCTTGAAAAAATAAAAAATTGGTCTGTGATTTTCTTCTTAATTTTATTGAAATAAGTAACTTCCAGGGAGTGCATGGGGGGGGGTGCAGTACTATCAACACAATAAGCAAAGCATTTTTTTGTTGAGAACAAGTTACCTAGAATCACCTTTTTCACTGAAGAAGTCTGGCACTAAGAAGCTAGATAACAATAGGTGCGGGTGTCTTCCATGGTGTAAATGCTCAAGCCACCATCCATGATGGGCAAGGTAGCAGTCCTACGCTGCAAAGGACCAAAACCAGGACTGTCTCCAATAACAAGAAGTCTCAAGTACTTGAATAGGTGATCATCAAAAAGCTCAGTAGATTGTTAAAGGGTTGCAGGGTTGGTAGTGCGCATTGCAAAATATAGCCTAGATACACCGGTACAATTGCGAAGTAATAACATCTCACTTTGAGGATCCTTGAGTTTTTTTATGGAAGACATTAGTTGAACAGTCTTATTCACCCTACTCAACATCATATCACTAATAAAGCTCAGATCTAGACTCACAGGACCACCCAAAAGTTTGACACCATTAGAAGGTCTACCAATACCAGGAGCGAAAACACCATCAATAGTACTTCTGGGACCAATCGAAGGCCAAAAGACTTTCGTTTTCTTGATGTTGAGATGTAAACCTCTTCCCAGTCCTTTAGTTTCTATCAAGCATAGGGCTTTGGCAACCTCAAGGGTATCACCAATGCGATTGTACCATCATCAAGGTACCAGGCGTGTAAATTGAACTTGCAGCTGGAAGTAATGGTCTTCACCAGTGGGTGAAGTGTCAAGGAAAATAGCAAGGGACCGAGAGGACACCTTGTTGGACTCCGAGGGAAGAAGATAAAATATATTGGTCATAGTATAGTTTAGCCGGTCGCATGTAACAAAATTCAACCCAACGAGAAGTACCTAGACAATGAAGACGAACCTCCTTGATGAGCTGAGATCTTCTCACCATGTTGAACGCGTTCGAAAAGTCAATAAGAAACATTGACATAGTGTCCGAGTGACCTTTTATCTCCAGTAGGCCATTTACGGCGTGTAATATACTCTCCCCTCCATTAGGCACACCAACACCAAAATTATAATTACCTAAATAGGAAGTCATATCCTTACCGACAGAAAAAGCCGCCACTTTAGAGACCAATCTTCGCCAAACCGTGCCAACTGCTATTGGGCTAAGGACGCCACCGGGCTTAAGCAACGGTGTTAAGGGCGCACTAACAATAAACTCGCCTAATCCATTAGGGCATTTTCCAGCCAACCAAAGGTTGACAACCCCTGTGATAGAAGCGAGTAAATCTTCTACAACAGCGACAACATCCCCACTCATCACATCAACCAAATGATGAGCCCGAAGTCCATCTAGTCCACATGATGTACCCTTAGGAAAACTCCTAATAGCCCCCATAATTGATCGACTATCCACTGTAATTGGATCCGTTAGAATATCATCACATGGGACATCAGTAGAAGGCGCTGCTGGGTGCTTATCTTGCAATTCGGAGTAAGTTTGTTCGTTACCCGGGGATACTCCACTTAAAGAAAGCACACGAATTGCGGTCGAAAATGACCACAACTAATTTTCTTTCGGAAAGCTGTCATGTTAGCCATACCCTGTGTCTTCTCATCCATTTGCTTAGACATATTATGGACTGGGAGCTGTAACATCTTGTCAACCAGTGTACGACAACCGTTGGGCTCTATCCAGACTGATAAAGCATGGTTAATAAACGCAACTTTTAGACGTTTTCTCTTACTTGATTTCATCTCCGCTGAACTTCTCGGTCTGTAAAGAGCTAAAGCACAAATGGGGAGAAGAATTAACTGCAGCCAAGCAGACTCACTGGTTGGATTAACAATGACCTTGTCGAGGCAGGCTTTCAACGATCTCGAAAACGATAGCCGACACAGATGAGGAATGCTTGAAACTGTCGTGAACTGCCTTTGGAAAATGGTGTTGAGCAAGTCTGTTGAGAGAGACCCAAACGAATCAGCTACAGCTGCACCATCAGCCCCATCCAAATCATCACAAACTGCATCACACAGAGTACCAATGCAGGCCGTACTTACCTCAACAGATTGAACCAAACCATGAAAAAGAAAATCTGCACCATCTCCATTGAACGGCCCAGCAACTACGTCCCCATGAACCACTCCTTCCTTGACTTTACACTACATCTTCCATGCATGCAGATGCATACATGTACAGCATAACCACATTCGAAAACAACCAAGAATCTTCTCCCAAGACAGTCGTATATGTTGATGCTTGACAGTCAGCTCTCTGCATATTTCCCTTTTTTCATCAGAAGCAAGGTGCTTGGCATATAAGTGCTGCAAGAAAGAACCTTTAACATACCCCCGACTGTTGACCCCATCGCGACAATTATCAAAGCCCTTGAAAGGGCAATGGCAGAAGCCGGTATCAGCGTCTGTGGAAGAAGATGGTGGTAACGGCAACAGGGAAGAGGGGTTTGTTGATGAGGGTGGTAACGGCGACAGGGAAGAGGGGTTTGTTGATGATCGGTTTCGTGAAGAAAATCTGGTCGATGAAGCCATGTAAGAAACAAATGAATCCCAAATCGAGAAAGAAAACCCAAACCCTAAACGATGAAAACAGCGCACAAAGAAGCAAAAAGTGGAATGAAAACTGATTAAATTGACAAAACGTGGGAAAGAAATCAAAGGAAGAAAAAAATAAAGGAGAAAAGATCACAAAACAACGTGAAAACATGATAAATCGATGAAAAAATCCGGTGAGCTAAAAAAATCCGGTGAGCTAAACTGGTTTTTATTAACTACTAAAAATATAAATAGTTATTTTAATATTTTTTTTTTTATATATATATATTAGAGAGTGTTTATACTTTTCAAAAAATATATATATATTAGAAAAACAAATAAAAAGATAACTCAAATAACACCACCCTTGGTTGGAAGCCGAGCAACAAGCTGAGCTCCAACCCCTTTTTGAATAAAAATTAATCATTTAATTTTTTTATTTTATTTTAGTTTTTAATTTTTTACCTTTAAATACTACTCCAACCGTTTCAGAAAATAAGCAAAATTGAAAAAGTGAAAGTAACACTTTTCCTGAAACGGAGGTAGTATTATTATTGTTGTTTTTTTTTTATTATAATAAGTTTGATTATTGATATATATATATTATTACATGAAACTAGTTGGAAGCCTAACAAGCTAGGCTCCAACGACATACTACTACATTAATTGAACAGGTTGCTGTGTTAGCCTACCAGCGAGCCTCATGGGTAACCTTGCCAAGGGGAGCCGAAACGGGAGGGCGGGCGAGATTGTGTCACAAGGGGGGCAAACTAACACTACCTTCCATGTTAATTCCTGCAATATTACGCCAATGGGGACTTGAACCTGGGACCTCCTGGAACGCATGAAACTTCGGGGAACGGGGATGACCAGCTGAGCTAGGGCCCGTTCTTTATTATTGTTGTTGTAATTATTATTTTATAACAAAAATTAATTAAATATGATTAGTGAAATGATTGTACATAAATAAATATTCAAGGGTAGATTTTTTTTTTAATATAACAAGGTTAAAATAAATAATCAATTAATTAAAATTGAGTGGGTCCACAACTTCTGCTTTACTACTTTGAAAAGCTACTCCTGGATAGCTTTGAAAAGTTGGTCTAAAACAAAAGTCTTTTTGGAGAAAATCATTTTGAAAAAAGTTTACCAAATGCTATTTTCCTAAAAAATTTGTTACATGTTGGTTACAAAGTGCTTTTGTAGGAAAAAAAGCAATCCCAAACGGGGCTGAAGTCTAGCTAAATCCAGAAAACGTGTCATTAGTGTAAACTCGGATTCTCTGAGTGCTATTGGAAGCTTTTATGCATCTTGCTTTGATGTTAGCATCCAATTACCGATGATACATTGATAAAACATGCACCATGAAGACTGAAGAGCATCTACCAAAGAATGCATCTAATAATAATTATACTAGTCCAGTATTGTCTCACAATTTCAACATATGAGTCGTAAAGCAACAACAAACAGTACTAGTTTAGTTCAGTACAGTCTCACAAATGCAACATACGAAGCGCAAAGGAACAAGAAACATTAGTAGTGTCTTCGAAGGTATAGGGGCAGTAAACTAACAGTCGTCTCCCTGTAGGACCTCAGAAGGGATGGGGAAAGGGGAAATGTCTAAACCAATGAGTTCTTCCAGTTTATGACTAGTAAGTAGTAATTCATGTGTGTGGAGGCGAAGAACATGGAATACAGCTTCACTAACTAAAAGAATTGAGCTTCATCAAGGAACTTTCAGTTGGTGAGAAGGCTATGAATACCATGCAATACAAAGACCAAATATTCACAACTTTAATAGCTTAAAAGAATGTGAACATTGAACCATCAAATATACATATATCTTTCTTTTCATTGAACAAAAACTAAACCACAACAACCTATAAAAACTGTCAAAAGTTTGTCCAGCTATGCTTCCCCACAGGCAAAAGGCTCTCGAAGAAAGTTGCATCCACTGATTTGTTGGTAAAAAATGGTATTGAGAAGGGGATGATTTCAATCTCATTGAATGATAAGTAGTGTCTGATATATTACCATCAGGTGTTGTAACATAAGAGCCTAAGATTATCTGGTTTGTTCCTGAAACTGGATTTAAAGAAACACCGTACCGGTCTTCATCCAATGTGTAAGGGAGATTCATAGTTACTTGAGTCCAAGAACTTGTTGAGTTCTTCTTGTTTTGATCATCATCAAATAACCATAACTTGGGGTACTACGAATTCCAGGTTTAATGAATAAACCTAACCGCCCATCCAATTCTAACAATCTAACATTGTAAAAGGTAAGAGGAGCATCATAGTCTGCCTGCTGATCAAATATGCAACTTGGGACGCTAATGGTTCTGAACTTTTCACTTCTAACATCAAATGCCACTAGGAACTTTGGATAATCCTTTTCCTTAGGACTACTTACTGTAATTGAAGCAGTACTACAATAAATCGAACCGTTTATATAAACATCAGACGCGAGTAATTCTAAAGTATGTGGTGGTACCTCCTTAATCTGTCTCCACTCATTGTCTCCCATAGTCAAGACCTCACAAATTGTATAATAAGGTTGTATTGATCCATATGCCAACCACTTTATACTCTTTAGTGGTAGGATCATATCCCAATGTACAAGTAGCTAATGTAAATGCATTAGACGCTTGCCTGTCTTTTCCACGTAGATGTCTTAACAATTTTGATTCAATCCATGGTGTAAATTCTCGGGTACTGGGGTTGAATATACAAACACCAGGATCAATTCTTCTTGCACTAAAGAAACCCATTAAACCATTTGCAGGTGTCAACACCTTATTATATTTAGTATAAAATCAATCTCCTGGGTGTTGTGAGTATCTCGATGGCGACATCATCAACTTTAAATACAAATTATCCATTCCGATGGCAATAAAACTGTAAAGATAGGGAAAAGGGAAATTGAGAATACCTACTAAACCAATTGTGGAGACAAAAACGCCATCCTTTAAATAAGGATCCTGATCATACAGAGGCTAGGGTTTGATGAAGGTTGTGAACGCTCCTTATTTTCAACCCCGGAGGCAATTGTGGTGGTACATATACAATTTTCGTGTTGAGTTAAATGGAAAAATGCCCCAATTTGGACTACAACGTTGTGAAAATGCCCCAAAATGAAATCAAAATGGTCAAATGCGTAAGCATGTGGCCCGCACGTGGAAAAAAATGGCATTTATACCCTTATGTCATATGTTTAAAATTCAGGGTTCAAGGCCTAGGGTTCAGGGTTTAGGGTTCAGCGGTGGTGGTGGTGGTGGTGGTGGTGGTGGTGGTGTTGGGTTCAGTGTTTAAACTTCAGGATTCAAGATCTAGGGTTGTGGTGGTTGTAGTGGTGGCGGCGGCGGTGTTGGTGTTGGTGGTGGCGGTGGCGGTGGTGGTGGATGTTAAGGATACATCAGCTACAGCCTATATCAGTGGCTTGATTAGCGCTGATCCTTTAATGTGACATCTACTATTGAGTCAACTGTCAATCACAATTATACGGGCTTGATTTGTGCAATATATTTTGCTATTCTCATTGATGTAATATTGGCCCTATTTTGGGTAGTGTAATTATATATATACACTCATATCTCCACCGAAAGAGGTGTGGAAAAATTCACCAAGATTATTTTTCTCAACTTGGTATCAGAGCCAGCGATCTTATAAACCATGCTTAAACCATAAATTCTTCATCTTCATCGTCGTCATGACAACACCGGAAACTACAACACTCCAACAGATTCATGTCAATCACCTCATCAGTGTCAAACTAAATGACACGAACTATTTGCTATGGAAAACTCAGTTTAACCCACTCCTAAAAGGTTATCGTTTGATGGGTTATATTGATGGAACACATCCAAAACCAGCAAGAACCCTGCCAAACACTGAGACTATCAATACTGAATACACCAAATATGAATAACAAGATCATATCTTGCTTGGGTGGGTACTATCATCACTCACAGAAGACGTTCTTGGTCGTGTTTCTGGATTGGGAACTGCAAAAGAAGTCTGAGATGCGCTTGAAAAGAGATATGCACCCAAGACCAGAGCTCATCATATGAATCTCAGAAGACAATTGCATAGTCTTCAAAAAGGTAACAATTCTATGCAAGAGTATTTTTCAAAAGCTAAACAGTTATTTGATGCTCTTACAGCATCAGGAAATGCCCTATCATAGGAAAACATGCAACAAGATGTCTTGAGCGGCTTGGATCAATAATATGACTCCATTGTAACATCTCTAACCACAATGGATAAGGTTGATATGGATGCTTTATATGCACATCTTCTCACTTATGATATACGGTTGGAGCAGCATATGTCTTTGCTTCAACAACCATTAGCACATGTAGCTGTATCCTCAAATGCTAGACCCTTTCAGAGGTCAGATCAGAGAAGAAATCAGCCACCTAATCGTCCTGAACAAAGAAGGAACCAGTCCCAAGCCGATCAAGGTGCAGGACCATGTCAGATATGTGGCCGTAAGAAGCATGATGCCTTGCACTGCTGGTTTCTCTTCAAACAGGATTTAGTTCCTAGAAATCCGAGGCAAGCTGCTTATCTTGCATTTCCAGGAGAAGGTTCTGAAAATCAGTGGATCACTGATACTGGTGCTACTCACCATCTCACCGCTAATCTCAACAATCTGAATATTCGTCATGAATATGATGGCACTGAACGTGTCCATGTTGGTAATGGTAATGCACTGCCAATTGAGAATATTGGTAAAGATTCATTTACAGTCAATAGTCGTTCTTTCAATCTGAACAACATACTACATGTTCCACAAATTAGAGCTAATTTGTTATCAGTTTCACAGTTTTGCAAAGACAATTCTGTATATTTTGAGTTTCACTCTGATTTCTTTGTTGTAATGGATATCCACACGCGGAAAATGCTGCTGCGGGGCAGGAGTAAGAATGGACTCTACATATTTGATGGAGTGCGAAAGATACATTAGTAAATTCCATCTACCTATGTTGCAGAAACTATTCCTATTTGGCATCAGCATCTAGGCCATACGATGGTTAAAACAGTTCATAAAGTCGTTAAGCAGTTTTCCCTTCAAGTTTGCAATAAAGAGTTTCAATTATGTCATTCTTGTCATGTTAGCAAGAGTCGTAAACTCCCTTTTGTTAGTAGTACTACTATTATTGACAAGCCATTGAGCTTAGTTGTTTCATACCTATGGGTTTCTCCACATCTATCTAATCATGGTTTTCGTTATTATATTTTTTTCTTAGATGTCTTTTCCCATTATACCTGGATATATCCACTTCATCGTAAGTCTAATGCTTTACCTATCTTTGTTCAATTCAAAAGAATGATAGAAACTCAAACCGAGCATAAAATGAAAATATTTCAGTCAGATAACGGCGGAGAGTATAAAAAGTTCACATCTTTTCTCAATGAGTCAGGAGTCATACATAGGTTCACTTGTCCTCACACTTCAGCACAAAATGGCATCGTTGAACGTCGCATTCGAAATATCACAGAATCAGGTTTACCCCTGTTATTTCAAGCCTCAATGCTAACTTCTTACTGGTCGGAAGCTTTCTCTACTGCCTGTTACTTAATTAATAGGTTTCCAGCTTCTCAAACTGAACTTCAAACGCCTTTAGAACTGTTATTTCACAAACTCCCAGATTATAGTATGTTAAAATTCTTTGGTTGTCTCTGTTACCCTTGTTTACGACCATATGTCTCTAACAATTTAGAACCAAGGTCAAAATCTTGTGTCTTCATAGGCTACAATAGTGCTCACAAAGGTTATATGTGTTTACATCTTCCTTCCAATCGTCTATATGTCTCTCGCCATGTCAAATTTGAAGAGGCTACATTCCCATTCTCTGCCAAGAAGCAGGTAACTTCGGTTGATACACCACAGATACAATTATCTACTAAAGTTTTGTCTTCTTCTACTCTTTTTGTATCACCAATATCTCATATGCATCACTCGCCAACAGTTCAGCAAATTGTTGCTATTGATTCATCAGCACCGTCATCATCTGCCCTGCCAGAACTCGTCGTTCAACAATCTGTTGACAATACACAACGAGAAAAAAATGTTGATACAACCTCTACAACAGTTTCCAGCTCAACAACGCAGCAAAAACATTCTATGGTGACTCGAGCCAAGCATGGCATCAGAAAGCCTATCAAAAGACTATGTTTAGCAGATACTAAATATCCCATAAAAACTGATGAGTTTTTCGAGGCAAAGTCATATACAGAAGCATCTAAAGATCCGAACTGGAGACCACCTATGGATGCTGAAATCAATGCGCACATACGTAACGGCACATGGACTAAGGTACCGTATGTCAATGGAATGAATGTGATAGGTTCCAAGTGGGTGTTTCGAGTTAAGCAAAAACCGAATGGAAATTTGGACAGAAGAAAAGCTCGCCTGGTTTCAAATGGTTATCATCAGAAAGCAGGTGATGACTATGGTGAAACGTCCAGCCCAGTGATCAAACCTTGCACGATAAGGTTAGTTCTCTCTATAGCAGCGTCACACAATTGGGATATGAAACAATTAGATATTCATAATGCGTTTCTTCATGGTGTGCTTGAGGAAGAAGTTTACATGAAGCAACCTACGGGATATGTTGATCCTGAGAATCCAACATATGTGTGCAAACTCAACAAGTCAATATATGGCTTAAAACAAGCTCCTCGTACATGGTACTCAAAGATAATCTCTTATCTAACAAACTTGGGGTTCAAGGGATCAATAGCGGGCTCTTCCTTATTTGTGCAGCAATCAACACAAGGAATAACTTATGTACTAGTCTATGTCGACGACATCATAATTACAGGCTCCAGTTCACTTCTTGTCGACAAACTTATCCATGAATTAAGTACAGAGTTTGCAGTCCGTGATCTGGGTAATCTCAGCTATTTTTTGGGTATCGAAATCATCAGACAAGAAGGTGAAATAATACTCAGCCAATGTAAGTACATTGCTGATTTACTTAAACTTACAAACATGGATGGTGTAAAGCCTGTCTGTACTCCTCTCGCAGCCAATGTTAAGGTCCAACGTGTAGGCAGTAACAAATTTGATAATCCTACGTTGTAACGAAGTATAGTAGGAGATCTTCAGTATCTTCATCTTACCAGACCAGATATTGGGGTGGAAGTTGCAAAAGTGTGCCAATATATGCACGATCCTTATGAAGATCACTGGTAATTAGTAAAGTGCATTCTTCGTTATCTAAAGCAAACTATTGAATATGGTCTAGCAATAAGGAAATCTACTGATTTGTCCATCCATGCTTATTCTGATAGCGACTGGGCAGGAAATTTAGATGACAGAAGGTCGACCAGTGGATATTGTATCTACTTTGGTGGAAATTTGATATCGTGGAGTGCAAGGAAGCAGCGCACTGTGTCAAAGTCAAGCACGGAGGCGGAGTATCGAGGCATTGCAATAGCTATGTCAGAGCTTGTTTGGATTCAGTCATTGCTCAAAGAACTAGGAATTCCGGTTTCTACTCCTTCTTTATGGTGTGACAATCTTGGAGCAACCTATCTTACAGTCAATCCGGTATTTCATGCACGCACTAAACACATAGAAATCGACTACCATTTTGTAAGAGAAAGGGTGGCTAGCAAACAGTTAGAAGTAAAGTTTATTTCCTCTAAAATCAACTTGCAGATATCTTTACTAAAGGCCTAGCTTCACCAAGGTTTCAACATCTTAGAGACAAGTTAAACATTCGGCAACTCACGCTTAACTTGACGGGGGATGTTAAGGATACAATAGCTACAGCCTATATCAGTGGCTTGATTAGCGTTGATCCTTTAATGTGACAGCTACTATTGAGTCAACTGTCAATCACAGTTATACGGGCTTGATTTGTGCAGTATATTTTGCTATTCTCATTGATGTAATATTGGCCCTATTTTGGGTAATGTAATTATATATATACACTCATATCTCCACCGAAATAGGTGTGGAAAAATTCACCAAGATTATCTTTCTCAACTGTGGAGGTGTTGGAGGTTGCGGTGGTGGTGGTTGCGATGGTGGTGGTGGTGGCGGCGATGGTAGTGGTGGCGGTGGTGGTGGATGCGATGGTGGTGGTGGTGGTGGCGGTGGCGGTGGTGTAATGAGGTTATAAGCATACGTGTCGGGTGTTATTTATGTCGAAGGGCAAAAATAAAAATTCACAAAACAGTTGACTAGTCAATGGTAGTGAAAATGCCCCATTTTGACCAAAATAGGAAAAACTAACGGAATGGGGTATTTTGATCTATTGCCTAACGTCCGGGACATTTTCACAACGTTGTAGTCCAAATTGGGGCATTTTGCCACTTAACCCTTTGGGGTTTTACTAGTGTTTGGCAAAGGCGGTGGTGATTTAGATATTCCGGCCTTTTTTACTTCAACCGAATTGCATGCAAACTACTATGAGCAGCCAACCAACATGCCATGCGGTTGTAGGGGCTTGATTTGTGCAGTATAGTGAAGACAAGAAGAAATAGATGTTAGGAATTGTGAGAAATTTAGGATGGGAGAAATAGAATTGTCTAGAGACATAGAATATTACAAAGAGATATTTGTTGTAGAGAAAGAGACACTTAGTAGAAACGGGAATGTTGAGAGGACGTACTTGATATTATGGTTGGTGTTAAAATAGAAATTGGCGATCCGTGACAACACAGTAATAAAGGGAACCAAAGTTACGGTTTCATATATTTTCAATTTTTACCATGGTAATGAAAGATATTAGCTGTGAGGGGGAGTAGTAGGCTAGTAGCTAGGACCTTTTTTTTTTTTTTTTGGAAGCAAGCTAGCTAGGAACTATATACGAAACTTGGAAACGCACTTGCATCAATTTGAAGTGTTGAGGGTAATATTATACCTGGTGAGAAAAAAGAAGTAATGTTGGTAATTTCGCAACCAAGGTAAATGGGTCTCACCTTCGGAACCGTTCAACAATGACGTAGGGTTTTGATCGTGGGTGACTTACGAAACATTCGTATTACAGGATTACGAGCACCATTAAAACCTCCTATTCAATCTTTCTTCAACCTTGTTGGCGCAATGCGGAAGTATGGTGGGTTTATGAAAATGGTTTAGGAAATGAATTGAGGAAAAAAGGTTGGTTTAAGAAAAGAGGGGGGTTTGATTATTTTGGAAATGAAAATGTTACAAGAGATTTTTAGTGTAGCTCTTTGGCTCACTATGTATACAAAGGCTCTTTGAATTTTTCTACTACCTCTCACTCTTGCTAACTTGGTTACTCACTTGAGTTTTGGTTTGGGTTTTTGGATGCTTCAAAATGAGACCCTAGCTTGCCTATTTATAGGCTTAGTGATGGACTATCTAGGGTCCTCTAGAGAATTCTTCACATGCTTATTATGACCGACCAACAAAGAGAATTCTAGAGACAAAATGCTCTAGAAAAATCGTGGTGAAAGAAATCCTAGAAAACTCTAGGCCCACGTGACGAAACATAAGTGTCTAGATATCGACATTATTTTAGGGACCACCCTTTTTTTGGGGACCATTGATTTTAAGGCACCCTAACCTAAATTGTTAAGGGCTATCCTAAAAATCATGAGATTACTAATTTGCCCTTAACAATTTAATTAACCCTAACCTAATAATTGAAATTAACCCTAACCTAATAATTGTAATTAACTTAATCTAATATAAAAACAAAAGCATCTAACCTAACCGCCACCTCCGATTATCACCACCGCCCACCACCACCACCACCACCTCCGATTATTGAGTGACTAAAGTGATAGAAGAAGATGAAGATGAAGAAAAAAATTATTTTGAGATGGGTGAATATGGAGAAAAAACATCATCTGGGTGCTAAGGTATGCTTGTAACTTAGTGAATGTTGCTATGAACGACCTAAAATATCTTGAAAATCAAAATTGTAACAAAAAAATTTCAACCAAGTCAACAAAGTTCGGTTATATTATATGAAGAACATGTAACCGAACTTTCTGCAAATGCAGTTCGGTTAATAAATCCAAAATCACAGGCAACCGAACCACAGCTTTAATGGAGTTTTTGTTTGTTCGGATAGCTGACGAAAAATCAAATGTAACCGAACTACTATGCTTGAATTTACAGAGTTTTGTTCGGTTCATTCGACTAGACCACGTTGTAACCGAACTTTAAACAACAGAGTTCGGTAAGTTCGCAGAATTTTGTTTTTGGCGATTAAACCGAACTCAACATTTGGCTATATAGAGAAGAGTTCGGTTTTGAAATTATTTTTCCGAGTTAACCGAACTCATTTACCTATGTTCGGTTGGTTCGCAAACTTCAACACATTCAAGTTCCAAACCGAACTGTAGGTTAAAAGTAACCTAGTGTTAGAAGTTCGGTTGGTTCGCAAACTTCAACATATTTTGCGAATCAACTGAACTGAGCTTGTATATGCATATATGCAATTAGGCAAACGTTCGGTTAAAGTAAAAACTTAACAATTTTTGCGATCCAACCGATCTGCACTTGCAAATGCATAAATGGAATTAACCCATAGTTCGGTTAAAAGTATTTTTTGCGAATGAACCGAACTCTCAGTTCGGTTCAGAAAAAATTAATCCTTGATAACCGAACTCTTAGTTCGGCTAAGAATTTTTTTTGCGATGTAACCGAACATGTCTCTGGAGAAAAAAAAACTCCATTAAACCTCTCTGCAACTTTTTTCCATTTTCAACTCATTTTGATACTTCTCATTTTTTCAACCAAAAAACGAATGACAAGCAATGAGTTTGTGAGAATATCTTTGTTAATGATTTAAATGAAGCTACATATATAGAGGTGGTGGCGGTGGTAATCGGAGGTGGTGGTGGTAATAGATGGTTGGTGGTGGTGATAATCGGCGGCGGTGGTGGTGGTGGTAATCGGAGGTGGTGGTGGCAATCGGCGGTGGTGGGTTAATGTTATTTTTTTCTTAATCATTTCAATAATGATTTCACTAATCAAACCCCAAAAATAATTAAGAGGGTAGTTTAGGTATTACAAAAAAAATAGGATAAGGGCACCCATATTCAAAATGGGACCATGGTCCCCAAAATAACGTTCCTAGATATCTCTAGACTTGGGCCAATGCAAGAACATAAAGCCCATGGGTTTTATCACATTAGTTACCCATCACAAATTATCATGATTTTTAACACCCCCTCTTTATTTGTGATGTTAAGCTTGTCTCTAAAATGATTGAACTTATCCACCGTGACTGCTTTTGTGAAAATGTCCGCATTTTGGTCTTGTGTCGGACAGAATTGGAGCTCGATTTCTTTATTTTCGACCAACTCTCTGATGAAGTGATGTCGTAGCTCTATGTTCTTTGTCCGTCCGTGGAAGACTGGATTTTTTGTCATTGTAATTGTAGACATATTCTCACAGTAGATAGTTGTCGGCTGCTTTTTCCTTTGTTGTAGGTCGGTCATTATTCTTCTCAACCATACTGCTTCACATGATGCACTTGTTGCTGCTATGTACTCTGCTTCGGCTGATGATAGTGCCACTGTACTTTGTTTTTTAGAACTCCAAGAGATAACTTTTGTGACCATACAGAAAACATATCCTGATGTGCTCTTTCGGTCTTCAATGGAACTTGCCCAATCACTATCTGTGAAGCCAATTAAACGGTTATCTTCTTCTCTTGTATACTTTATGCCAAAGTCCTTTGTTCCATTGATATATCGAAGAATTCTCTTTGCAGCGGCGTAGTGTAACTTGCTTGGCTCGCTCATAAACCGAGAAACAATGTTGGTTACATTGACAATGGCTGGCCTTGTATTTGTCAAATAGATCAGTGAGCCGACTAGACTTCTGAATAAGGTTGGATCGACCTTTGTCGCTCCATAATTTTTTACCAACTTCTCGTTAGTACCCATTGGAGTTGCAATTGGTTTGCAATCCATCATGTTGAACCTTTTCAGTAAGTCTTCTACATATTTTTCTTAGGAAATGAATATTTCTTCTAGAGATTGTTTTACTTTAATCCCAAGAAAATATCGCATAAGTCCTAAATCTGTCATCTCATATTCTTTGATCATCTCCTTCTTAAATTTTTCTGCCATCTCTTGTTTTGTGCTGGAATAAATTAAATCATCAACATAGAGACATACGATTAGGAAATCCGTACCTTCTTTTCCTTTTCGGACATATCCTTGAGGTTGTTCAACGTACACCTCTTCTTCAAGTTCTCCGTTTAGGAACGCCGACTTTACGTCCAATTGGTAGACCTTCATTTTGAGTTGAGATGCCAAGGCTAACACCATCCGGATTGTTTCCATGCGAGCGACTGGGGTGAATGTCTCGTTGTAGTCAATTCCTGGTTGCTGGGAATATCCTTTTGCAACTAGCCTTGCTTTGTGCTTTTGAATTGACCCGTCTTCATTATATTTTGTCTTGTAGACCCACTTCAGACCAATTATTTCTTTGTCAATTGGCTGATTTACAAGCTCCCATGTGTTATTTTTCTCAATTACTCGCATTTATTCATCCATGGGGTTTCTCCATTTTTCTTCTTTTGTCGCTTCCTCATATTTGTGAGGTTCTAGTGCTATAAATGCACAATTAGATGTATTATAAATATCTACTAGGGAACGTACCCTTCTAGGTGTGGCACTTGCTTCTGATGAACTTGGGCTTTGTTGTGTTGGACTTGGAGATCTCGGGCTAGATGGTGGAGTACTTTCTTCCTGGCGTGGCTGATCTGGCTCGTCTGCAATGAGTATTGGTAACTCGTAGTTGTCTGGTTCATCATTCCAATACCATGATTTGAACTCATCAAAGATAACATCTCTTGAAATTACCAGTTCCTTTGTGTCTGGATTTAGAAGTCTATATGCTTTAGACTCTTCGCTGTATCCGATGAATATTAACTTTTGTCTTTTTTCATCGAACTTTTCTCTATGTTGGGATGGAATATGTGAGTATGCTACGCAACCAAAAATTCTGAAAGAAGTTACCTCGGGCTTTTTCTTATGCCAAGCTTCATATGGAGTTTTGTTGAGAACTGCTTTGGTTGGTGAACGATTAAGTATGTAGACCGCCGTGTTGACTGCTTCTGCCCAGTAGATGTTGGGTAGCTTCCTGGATTTTAGCATACTGCGAGCCATTTCCACGATTGTACGATTTTTTCTTTCCGCGACGTCGTTTTGTTGTGGAGTGTATCGGACGGTAAGCTCCTTTTTTATTCCATTTTCTTTGCAGTAGTTGATAAATTTATTTGAAGTGAATTCTCCACCACGGTCTGTACGGAAAACCTTTAGTTGATGACCACTTTGCTTCTCTGCCAACGCCTTGAACTCTAGGAATTTAGTGAATTCCTCGGACTTTTGCTCGAGAATATACACCCACATCATCCTGGTATAGTCATCCACGAATAAGAGAAAATATCTTCTATTGTTGAGTGAGGTTGTTCTTGTTAGACCGCATATATCGGCATGCACTAATTCGAGGGGCCTTCTTGGTCTACACAATTTCTTTGTGAACGGAAGTCTATGAAACTTCCCAAGAATACAACCTTCACATACTTTATATCCACCGTTGATATTAGGAAGACCAATTACCATGTTCTTTGATTTTAGAACCTTCAAGGATCTGTAGTTGAGATGCCCGTATCTCAAATGCCATAACTTGCATGCATCGATATGATCAGTACTCATTGCACATTTTCCAATTGATGGCATAGATAAGGGAAAGACAAAATTTTCGGTCATTTTTACCTTTGCCACCAATTGCTTATTAATTTTATCATAAATTGTGCATTCTCCGTCTTCAAAATGTAGTGAGTACCCTTTTCGTATGAGTTGACCAACACTTAATAAATTTTGAGCTAGGCCAGGAACATAAAGAACATCAGATATGCATCGAGTTTTACCTGACCTTGTGCGTACGGATATGACTCCTCTTCCTTCAACATTCTGATACTTTCCATCTCCGAGTTTGACTGGTGGAATCTCTTGCTCCTCCAACTTCACGAAATATTCTTTATTTCCTGTCATATGTCTACTGCATCCGCTGTCGACGTACCATATACCTTGCGCATCTTGTTGCGAGGTGAGGCAAGAATAAAATACTTTATTTTGAGAATCTTTTTTCTCGGAATAGTTGGCTTCATTATTTTTAAACCAACAATCCTTTTCCATGTGATTTAATTTATCACACCTTGTGCACTTGTATTTGCAATTTTCAGTTGGATGGCCAAACTTTTTGCAAACATTGCATCGGAGATTTGAGGAGTAATTTTTTCCGTACCTTTGGTTGTTGTTTTTATAACCTCCTTTTCCTCTTCCACGTCCGCGATAGAAATTTTTGGGCCCTTGATTTGATGTCGACCCTTTCTCGTATTGCGAGTTGGATGATGATCCCCCTCTGGAGCTTTCTTTTTCGGCTTCCGTATTTTTCTTTTCTTTGAAATTTATTTTTGATTGAAACGCCTGCTCCAACGGTTGCTCCGCGAACCTATTTATTCTTTTCTCGTGCGCCTCGAGTGAACCCATTAATTCGTGTACCGAGAGCGTCGATAAATTTTTGGACTCCTCAATGGCAGCGACGATATGATCGAATTTTAACGGTAAGCTTCTTAAAATATTTTCTACAACTCTTTTGTTTTCTATGGTATCTCCGTAACTACTTATTTGATTTACTATTCCAGTAACTCTTGAAAAGAAGTTCTGGATAGTTTCATTTTCTTTCATGAGTAAATTATCAAAATCTCGCCATAAATTTTGTAGTTTAATGGAGATTACCTTTTCTGAACCTTGGAATGCAACTTTGAGAATATTCCAGGCCTCCTTCGAAGTTTTTGCCACCGAAATTCGAGGAAAAATTGCTTAGGTCACTCCTTGTTGTAGAAATAGTAGTGCTTTAGCATCCTTCTTCTTATTTTCTTTATAATCCTTTTTCTGTGCGTCAGTCCATGATGCAAGAACTGCTGCCGACTCGGGTACCAAGTAACCATCTTCCACAAAATCCCATAGGTCTTATGAAATGAATAATGTCTTCATTTGTAGACTCCAATAATCATAACTCTCACCATCAAAAATTGGAATTAGACTTTGGGCATAATTAAAACCTTGGTTAATTGCCATGGGTGGAGTTTTAGGATTATGGGTTTAGGTTTGCTCTGATACCAAATTTGTTGGCACAATGCGGAAGTATGGTGGGTTTATGAAAATGGTTTAGGAAATGAATTTTGGAAAAGAGGTTGGTTTAAGAAAAGAGGGGGGTTTGATTATTTTGGAAATGAAAATGTTACAAGATATTTTTAGTGTAGCTCTTTGGCTCACTATGTATACAAAGGCTCTTTGGATTTTTCTACTACCTCTCACTCTTGCTAACTTGGTTACTCACTTGAGTTTGGGTTTTTGGATGCTTCAAAATGAGACCCTAGCTTGCCTATTTATAGGCTTAGTGATGGACTATCTTGGGTCCTCTGGAGACTTCTTCACATACTTATTATGACCGACCAACAAAGAGAATTCTAGAGACAAAATGCTCTAGAAAAATCGTGATGAAAGAAATCCTAGAAAACTCTAGGCCCACGTGATGAAACATAAGTGTCTAGATATCTCTAGACTTGGGCCAATGCAAGAACATAAAGCCCATGGGTTTTATCACATTAGTTACCCATCACAAATTATCATGATTTTTAACAAACCTCTCATCTCCAGTTCTAGTATTCCTGCTTAGTTTTCTCTCTGGCACATACTCCTTTAGTTAGATCAATATAGAGAAGTTTTATTTCTTGAGTTACAAGTATATAGACGAAATAACAAGTATAGCTTACAAGTATATAAGCGCTCAAATGATCAGAGCCAGCAAAGAAGATAGATTCTAGACAGGGAGGGAGGTTGCCAAAATAGACAGGAAAAAAAATGAAAATGAACCTGACGTGAATCGAACACGCAACCTTCTGATCTGGAGTCAGACGCGCTACCATTGCGCCACAGATCCAGTTGTTGTCAATTGTCCTCAAACATTTTTAAAATATCACTAGATGCGGTCCCGTGGATCACATTCTTCAATTCTAAGACGTATGTATCTAGTTCTACTTTCTGTAGATTGATCTCACCTTCCTGAATCAAACTTGTTTTCCCCTTTAGCGCGACTTTTATTATCCCTTATTTTGCTTTCTTTTTTGTTTTTGTTTTTCTTTTGCTTTCTTTTTTAGTTTTTCTCTTTATATATATGGTGTTGGTTTGTTGATTAATGCATCGAATAATTTCTGACTAACCTAATAGCAGAGTGTTCCTTGGTGTGATTCTGAATGCAATTCATCTAATTGTATGGCATAGGTTACAATCCTAATAAATGTAGTGGATGTGAAGTGGGTCACAGAGAGGGGGAGCTGATGTTCGGAATGACATTGGCACGGAAAGAAACTTTCAAGATAACATTGATGAGATTAAAGTCACTCTTGCACAGTTGAAAAGGGATTTAGGACTTTAGTTATGAATTGTGGAAGCTGATAAGATCATTTGATTGTGTAAGTTTTCTAGTGTTAGCTGGTTTGCCACCACCAAGATGTCTCGATGTTGAGAGAAGCAAGATGGTAAACCTCTATCCTTCTTGCAGTCTTGAATGCAAGTACTCCTTTTTCGGGCCTTATTCTCTACAACCATCCGCAAAAATATCCTCTATGGGAAAGATGATGCCACCAGTGAAGATATTATCCGTCCTCCGAGGCTTTCTGACTTGTATGCTCCTGAACTCTGCAAGCCATCTAAGAGTGTTTTTGTTCGTGCTCAAATGACTGGCTTGTTCTATGGTGTTGCACTATTTTTCCTCTTCTCTTCTTACAGGCTTCGCCTTATGGTAATGCTTTCACTTGTCTATACTTTTGCATTAGAGCTACTATCGAAGACTTGGAATTTACCATGCACTTCTATTCGAATAAATTTTCTTCTCCATTACCTGCTGGTAGCACATACAAAATCATGTTATCCAAATATGTATGCTGATGATAATTAGTGATAGACAAAACTTTGATTTATATTTACATCATTCAACCTTTGGAGATGAAACTAAAGCAATCGCAAGTTTCAATGTATCATTTTTCTCACACATGTACTGTTCTGTTGTGATAGGCAAGGAGCTTTTGAGCTTTGAATCTGTCATGAAACCAAATGGCTGCTTCAGTCTTTGATGTTCTGGAGAGGAAGTACAAAGGTGGAAGGTAATCTTGATTTACCCTTTATGAGTGAATGTACTGATTTTCAAGGATTATAATTTGAAAGTCAGGGATGGCAAGAGCATGGCATTGGTAGGATCAAATGGGTCTGGCAAGAGCTCTGAACTTGCGCTGATACTAAGCTTCTATGACGCGAAATCTGGGATGGTCATGATAGATGGCAAGTCTTCTGTCGTCCTCGTCACCCTTGGTGTTAAAGATAACTTAGTCTAATTTTATCAACATACACTGATTGACTATAGGAAAAGTCGAAAAGATATCAGACTAGGGCCGAAATCCCTCAGGAGGTATACTGGTCTTGTCCAACAAGAACCAGCACTATTTGATACATCAATCTAAGAACACATACTTTATGGAAAAGATGGAGAAACAGAGTCAGAAGTCATCAGTAGACTGCCGAGGGGCTACTCAACCAAGGTGGGTCAGCGAGGGGTACATCTATCTGGAGGTAAGAAACAAAGTGTTTCCATTGCAAGAGCTGTTCTCAAGAACTCGGCAATCTCGCTACTTGACGAAACCACCAGTGCACTTTCTGTTGAGTCTGAATGTGTAGTTCAACAAGCTCTTGATAGACTAATGAAGAATCAAAACTTCAGTAATGGTGGCACATAGTTTTCCACCATCAATTATGCAGAAGAGATCTCTGTCTTGTAAGACGGGAACGTTGTTGAGCAAGGTCAATAAACAGAACAACATTAACTCAATAAACAGAATAACATTAACTCAATAAACAGAATAACAGATTAAGTTTGACAATTTGTTTCTACAGTATCGTGAAACCATCTCTTTTCAGTTCTCTTTTACATGTGCTTGTTGTTGTTGGCTCTGTTCAACTGTAACATTTTCACACATAAATGCATATATGTAATGGAATCATTGTTGGGGAGTTTTAGTTGATTGCCGTTTCATTCAAGGCTTGCTACAGGGGTACTAATTTCCACAGGGTTGTACAGATAGAAATGGCACCAAACTTTGGGATCAGCATGTTAAACTATCCTCAATTTTCTCTGTTGCTTGTTGTTGGTGCAGGCAACGTCCTTACAACTAAATGCTTACCCACACAACTTACCATTTTTACGGAAAATGAAGTTTTGCGTTCTACAACATAATCTGTCAGCAACTTTCCGACAAAAAACAATACACAGAAGACGAATTCAAATTATA
This sequence comes from Papaver bracteatum, assembly GCA_023529315.1. Classification (NCBI taxonomy): domain Eukaryota; kingdom Viridiplantae; phylum Streptophyta; class Magnoliopsida; order Ranunculales; family Papaveraceae; genus Papaver; species Papaver bracteatum. Next base: position 253,321 of record JAJJWX010001929.1, read on the forward strand.
AGAAAAACACAGAAGAGGATAGTCAGCAACTTATCATCCATAACATATACTACTAACCCACCCACAGAACCATAAAACATGTAAACATGAATAACCTTCAAGTTGCTGGTTTTCGAATTTCAATAGTCCACAAAAGGTGCGAATCCGATTGCACAGTGATTTTCTCCTCGCTCGCAATATTGGAAGTACTTATTAACCCACCAAATTTCATCTCAGTATCAGTAAGATCCCATTTCAACCCAGTTGTTGTGGCAATTGCAGAACCAGCACCAATTGGGAAGAGCCCACAATGTGGACCTTCAACGGATGGCAAAACATTGATCTCATGCCGATGAGTCCTCGGAAGCATCTGAATCAGGCAATCATCAGACAACAGCACTATCCTAACGTTCGAGAACAGACACAGAACATTGATATTCCCCATTTCATGATCAAATCTTCCACCAAGTGCTCCAGCAACAAGAATGCACAAATCATCAGATTTCCCCACAGTAGCATCCTGAAGAATAAATGATACACACTTGTGAAGATCAGTAGTATCCTGATCTTCTGATTCATCAACTATTCGAGAACCCAAATTTTCAAAGAAATCTTTAACTTCACTTCTAATTGAATCCATGTCACCTTTAACCACATCTGGTTTATAAATGTTTCTAACTTGATCAATATCTTGCTGTGGAAATAAGTGAGGCATTTCATCAAACAGTCTATTAGCACCACCATCAGCACATAAAACTAGCTTGGCATGATCCCATAACACTGGTGTGAATTTTGGGAGTGGTTGATTTAGAATTACGAGGGCATAGTCGGTTTTATTACCTTCTGAAGATGGAGGAAGGAGGAATTCTGAAGAATGTGAGAGTAATTCCATGGCGATGGTGTTGCTCTTCTGAAGATTGCAGTAGGGATCTTATTTTGTTGGTGGGAGGGATCTTAATAATGGACCTAACGTACTACCTCAATGAACCATCTCAATTATTGTCATTATTTTTAACAAAAATGCTTTATGCAAGTGTGAGAGAGGATAAGAGTTAGGCCCTACCTTTTTAACCATCTCAATCACCGGGCGCCCCTATAGCTCTTAAATTTTTGATGGCATCATTGAAATCTGCTAGTAGGGATCGGGATGATTAATGTACCAAAAAGTGGGGCCCATCTTTTTTCCTCTCTCAATGAACCATCTCAATTCATAAAGCATTTTTGATTTTTAAACTGTGGTGGTGAAAGATGATAGCTACGAAGGCCACATAAAAATGTTGGAATCCGTCGAATAGAGCAAAACAGCTAGCTTGCAAGACCACTTTACCTTGGCAGTAGTAAAACCGAACTGCTAACTTAACCGTGGGGTAAATCCCCGTTGATGTCTCGAGTCTCACTGAGTTGTGGGACCTTCCACACAAAATTAGCTCCCTATCAACTCCAGTGGGGGTGGGTCCCACAATTTAATGAGACTCGGGAATAAATAAATCGGGGTTTATTCCTTGGTAAGTATATTATCTCCCGTGGTAGCAATGTCATTGCTCACTAATTGGACAATACTTTTGATCTAAATTTTGTTATCTTAAGAAAAAATCAATTCCCTGACGACCCTTTGAAAGGGTCGTTATTGTTTTATTACTTAAAGGACGACTGTAAACAGTCGTTAGGCTTTAAAAAGCGTCGCTAATGTACGACAATTTAGAGTCGTCGTATACTACTCAATTCTTTGACGACTCTAAACTGTCATTAATGTCGTACGAAGGGTCGTTAGTTGAAAAAAAACATATTTGTCAAGGGTAAAACAGTATATTCACAGTCGGATTAATACGCCCCGGAAAAAAATTGGGGTGTAAATGGCCCCAATTAAACTAGGATTTTTTGTAAGAGGGAGAGATATTTTTTATAGAGAGAGATTATTATTTTCTTGATCATCTTCTTCCCCTAAAATTAGATTTAGAGCTCTATTAAATATAAATTAATGGAGTTTCTAAATGTAACAATTATATCATTCAAACAATCATAGTGAAGAACCATGGATATAGATCACATTGATCGAACCATGTAATAAATCCTTGTGTCCATTTTATAATTTTAGATATTTAATCTTTATTTTAGTTATGAAATAGAGTTAGATCTAGAAAATATGATATGTGGTGTGTTGTGGGATTCCGTAATAGAATTAGTACCGCTTAATGATTCAGTTGGACTTTTATTGTTGTCCGTCTCTATCAGCTTCCTTGGTGCTGCCACTAACATATCCGATCCTATACCACCGATAGTCACTCTAAAAAGATAGCCCACTGCCTCTCCCATGGGCATGAAATATTTGTGTATCTCATACCATATAGTATGTCTTTGCGTACAGTACCATAGCCTCGTTAAAGATAATAAAATCACTCGCATATAAACATCTAGACTACTTGCAGGTTAAAAAACTTCCACAAACTATCAGGTGCACTGTACCCAACTTAAACTCTAAATATAAATGAAAAACTCTTTTGAAAGTGATGTCACACATGAAAGCCGTCTACAACCAATGATAAAACGTCACGTATAAGATTGGACTATGAATTTGGTTCGTGTTTAATGTTTACACATATTAACTGTCTTGTGTAAAGATCTTACCAAACCTAAACGCCAGTAAAGCAAACTATAAGGCAAGTCTAAAGAACTTTAATTTGAGATTAATAAAAAATAATAGAAATACACGCCGCTTACTTGGAGACTAAATCCAAATGGAGATACAAACTCAAAATGCACCGGTCGGTACAAGATTTGGTGCAATATTCTCCTAATTTATTATATCAAATAAAATTAACATTTTAATAACAATAAGCTAGCACCAGTGTTTCAAAGGAAACAATTATAAAGGAAGAAAAATCTGAATAAATAATTCTAAAATTGTAATGCAAAAATGCATTGCGACTACCTATAGTCCATACTTTAACAGACTTCATTAGAAGTTGGAATTTGAGGATTGACCCAGTATCGAAACTAGAGAGATCCATTTTTCGTGTGAAGTTTATGTATCCAAACTATAAGTTCAAATGATTTGTAAAAAATGTGTCCAAAGTTGTTGATATAACCTTAAGTATGCAGTTTTCAAACCTGACATATCGTACGTCAAATGTCATATATCTACTAATTAGTACAGATTTTAACAATAACAAGGCTGCAGCGCATTTGGCAAGAAAAAGTGAAATTTTAAGGCATTTATAAACTAATTATATTTTTCACATCTATGTTAAACAATTTTTTTATTTTCATTATCAATAAGAAGATAAAAATTACATATAAATCCAATGTTTCAAACTAATTACTTTCCCAATAAAACAAATAAATACAACATAAACATGAAGAACAAGCAACTAATGCTAATAAGCTAGACAACTTATTAATTCTACTTGAGATGGAATGTTTCAAAGAGGATGTACCATCAACTATGAATCCTGATTCAATGTCATGTGGAGCAACATTTTAAATGTACAAAAAATAGGTTATGGTAGAATATCAAAAAGTGGGTGAAGAAGAATCTATTCACCCAAGAGTTGCTTCCACTACGAAAAAAATCATCATTGACGACACTATATAAGAGTTGTAGTACCCCTACGACAACTCCATTTCATGCATTGTGGAACGGGTGTATTGTAGAAAGTCCAAGATTTTCTACAATGGTTGACAAGGGTTGTAAAGGGTGATGTGATTCATGGTTCGACAATATTTTGCCAAAGTTGTGATTCTCTTTCGATCTTTTTTGATAACCTAACACAACTCTTGCTTGTGTTGTAGAACTATCTTGGACAACATAAGTAGGATATCGTAGAAACATATGTAACAACAATTACTAGTATTATGAATAAGATTTGCACAACCCTTGTATGAATTTTCGAACTATCTTGGACAACACAGACTTATGTTGAAAAGTAACTATTTCACAATATCTAGCCTATGTAGTTGAAAACTGGAAGACAACGTCTATTAGTATTGTGAATACTCCTCTCACTACACTTCCTTGAGTTGTATAACTATTCTGAACAACTCATATTGATGTTGCAAGATTTAATTTTACAATGATTGTCGTGGGTAGTAGAAATTTTTAACACAACACTTATTAGCATTGTAAATATTACAGTCAGTACACTTGTTAACATTGTAGAAGATTTGTTTTTACAATCATTGGCGTGGTTAGTAGAAATTTTTAACACAACACTTATTAGTATTGTGAATATTACAGTGAGTACACTTGTTAGCATTGTAGAAGTACCTTGATACAACTATACTATGTGCAGTAGGACTATCTTGGACAACACATAGTTATGATTGTAAAGAAACTATTTCACAATATTTAGGTTCTGTAGTGGAAATCTCTAACACAACTGTCAATTTGTGAATATTTCACTTTTGTCACTACATTTATGTTGTGAAATGTAAAGAAACAACTGGATTAAACTGAAAGATTCATTCAAATTAAACCAAACCCAGAGTCACAGCATTCACATACCAATCTAATAATATACACAAAAAGTGGCAGCATTCACATACCAATGTGATATACACAAAACATACAAAAAAGTGGCAGTGATAAGTTTGTTACCAAAAGTTAAGTCTCCAAAAAGATCAAAGATAAGTCTCCAAAAAGATCACAGTAGAGGATAGTCTACAACTTATCATTCATAATCTCTTGATACAATACATTCATTACATACTTAATAACGACACTTCCTAACTACTGACATAAACTGCTTCTAACAATAACCTTAAGTTGCTGATTTTTGAATTTCAATAGTCCACAAAAGATATGAATCTGATTGCACAGTGATCTTCTCTTGCATAACCTTATTGGAAGTACTTATCAACCCACCAAATTCCATCTCAGTATCATTCAGATCCCACTTCTGTTGCGCCAAAGCCTGTGGAAGCGTTAGACGAGAAGAAGAGAACTCTTTCTTAGTTATGGTGTGTTTTTCTCTAGTTCTCTCTATGGCTATTTATACACATCAATAGGACTGTACACATTCCTTAACAAGGATTACTTTCCTACAAGTATAGGGTTTCCTAACTTGGCTCTAAGAGACAAAACCTCTTAAGCTGTTATACTTAGGACACAAGTACTTGGTTTCCTTAACCAACTAAATTCATGAGTATTGCCGCAAGCTTTCAAGTACCCATGTGAGCTTATTTTCAACTAGAGTATCTAGATTTATGCTTTTCCCACTTTTCTACTGTAGTTATTCTTTGATATATGACTATGTTGACTTAAGTTACTTGCAAGATGATGTTTAATTATGGTTGAACTGGATATGTTGGACCTTTTGGTGAAATCCTTACCAAACCTCAATCCTCAATACTAACTGTTGGTGGTGGCTTATATTAGTATGTTTTGTGTTTTGAGTAGAGTATTATTAAAACTCTTATTTAAATGCATCCTCATAAGGATTGAGGAGTCTACACTCAATTTTTATACTGACAGCTCCTTTAGTGACGGATAATGATGTTTCTATTTTCACATTCTGGTTTCATATTAAGCTAGGCTATTACAGTTGGTATATTTTGTATTTGAATCCCGTAGAAAAATTTAAACACTAGGCGTCCTGTAACAATTTGAACGATGTTATGGCTTTCCTGTCACGTGGTAGAGTTTAAGAATAACCGACTTTGCGAGTAGTAAGAATCCATATTATGGAGGCAATGTGAAAATGTCGAACCATCTAGTACATATAATAGCTGGTAGCAAGTAACAGTCCGTATATTCCACTTACCCTGTCAAAATAGTTTGTGACCCTCTTCCTTTTATGAGAATTGCAGCGATTTCACAGAATTTTTGTGGTCCGATCTTTGTTGATTACTACTGTTCTACGGAATTTATTACATCTGGTTTGTATGCATGTCTAGTTTGGAATACTAGAAAAAAAAGGCACACTCTGTGAGAGTCATACCTGGAAACATGATTATCAATTGCATCCTAATTCCTATGTGCTAGAACTTCACTGTCAGTTTTGTCTAGGGATGGCCCAACTGCTTTATTTAGAGTTGCTGGTAACAAATTATAGAACGCTTTTAAGAACCAAAAAAACTTATTAGCTTAAACATATCCATGTAATCAGAGGATACCTCTATTTAGAGTTGCTTGGAACAAATTACACAGCTATGCTCTTAAGAATCCAAAGAAATGTATCAGCTTAAAGATATCCATGTAATCAGAGGATATCAGAGTTCCCTGCGAACATGGATTCCTCCGGTCATGATAGGAATGTCATCTAAGACCTGCATCAATCTTTCAAGCACCTGTGACCTTTTTTTCAACAAGAGTTGCAAGGGCCACGTATACAGCGTGTCAGACAATTATTGACATAGGTTTTCCTCCTACAATAGAGCCTCTTCCGGAAGATAGATGAGATTCCTATCATTTGTGATATTTTTGTCAGAAAGAAGTAACTGCATACAGAAATTAAGTGCATTCGCAAAGATGAAGTGACATAAAGAAAGTCTAATAATGCAGAACGATCAAGACATGGCCAATTCTCGCTGTTTATAGTAAAATATTGGGAATTCAAACAATGTTCCAATTGTATTCCTTCCACTAAATAGAGGTTGTTCTTCCTCCCTACTTTACTCTGTATTTCAGCAATCATAATCCCAACTCTGTAGTTATTCCCCGTACCTGCACTCACAGCAGCCACATCTTGCATTCATATCTCTGTCTTTGTTGAATCATTTTTTTTTCTTTTCTTTGGAGCAGTATTGTTTTTTCTTAAACACTGTAAAGTCAAACTAATACTGCCTCCACTGTTGTCATAATCTATGAGCAGCTATAGAGGTTCGGGAGTTGATGACGTGATTGTTGAAGACTCCTGGAAGAGATATGTTGGTGGCGATTGATCGTTGGATCAATCTGGGCTCTTACTGTTACACTGTCTCCATTGGGTTCTCTTGGTATGTCTTTTTTATATGCTCTAAATAAATTATTTTGTCCTCTACACATGCGGTTCGGGAGTTGATGTACTGATTGTTGAAGACTCCTGGAAGAGACAAGTTGGTGGTGATTGATCGTTGGATCAGTCTGGGGTTCTCACTGTCAACAATATGTTCTCTTGGTCTGTCAGCATTAGGTTCTCTTCCTTTGTTTGTCTTAAGTTATGTATAGCAAGTACTCCAGATTATTTTGTCCTCTACGCATGCTGTTCTTTTGTTACATCCTATGTTTCTTCTATTAGGGTTCAGTTGCTAATGAACTTCTTTGTATCTGTTTAAACTTTAAAGTTATAAACTGGTAGTACAATGGTGGTATTCTAGTCTTGGTGTCTGTTGGGTCTCTATTTTCCGGAAATCTTGTCGATGTACAGATTTTGCCTTGGCTACCCTAATTGTTATTTGCTTGGTGTAGTGGCTGATTGTCGTGATTTTGCACACCTTTAAAAACATTATGGCAAGCAAACAAACAAACAAATTGAACACCCAGGGCCAGGTGGTTGCGGAAAAAGACCTTTCTCAAGTTCTGATAAACCGTTTGAGGGGTAAAAAAAAACCTGTTATGATGGATGGGAAATTGTTTATTGATTTGTTTAGTTTATTGGAAGTGTGATGATGGAGAAAATCTTGACAAGAACCTGGTACGTTGTAATGGGAACTTGAGGGTTGAAAGCCTTGAGACTGAGAATGAGTGATGTTCAAACCCTGAAGTGATGAGAGTTGAGAACTTGAGAGCCACATTTAGCTGAAGGCTGCCCCTAATTATTTCTCGAATCCAAAATCTCACTGTAGGCCACGTACCCCTACCTGAAGCACCTTCGACTGCACATCGCCGGTACAATCCGGGTTTCTTGTAAACCCGGTACCTGTACCTGGTGTTGACCGGTTCCCATATCTCATTACCGGTACTCGAACCTGTATCGGTGATACCGGTCCAGTTCTAGCAGGTACCGGGTTTTTACCTGCAAATCAAGATCGTTTTTCATCCCTCTGTTATCTATTTATCTTCAATTTCATCAATTTTCCATTAGCTGTAACTTCCTTCAAAACCCCAACTTTCAATTCCAGAAACCCATTTGAAACAACCATCGAAATCATGGTATACCATTCCAACTCAATCTCAATTCTCAAACATTACATAAATTAAACATTCAATTAAATACAATGTAACATAAATTTTACAAATTAATAAAATATGAACCCTAAATTTATTAAGAACAGAACTGCATGTTACTCTTCTAGTTTCTGATCCTAGATGATGTGAACCTAAGAAGTCTGTTTTAATCTTTTTATGGATTTTAATGGCTCTGTTATGCTCGGTCAGTGAAGAAGAGAAGAAATAGAAGAAGGAAAAAATGGGTATTTGTTTTCTCTTCGGCTGTGGAAAAGAAGAAGGAGAGAATAAGTGAAAGTGTATGTTAACCTAAAATGGGACGGTCAAGATGTAAGATTCCTAAAAGAATCTAAGGCTATAACTAACCGGGACTTATGGGATGGGACAGGGCGGGACTCACCCTAGAACCAGTACCTGTACCGGCCTACTCTGGGTCTCTACTTTCAGAACCGGTACATGTACCGACAACTCCGGATCCGGTACGGTATAAGTCCGGGTTTTTCGGTTCCTAACCGGTACAGGTACTTTGGACCGGGTCTTGTGCAGCCTTAGTCAACTGCTTCGAGGCAGTCACCCCCTGTTAGTAAAAGATTCACCTAGAATTGCCAAGGTCATAAATACCCTGTTAGTAAAAGATTCACAAATACCCTGTTAGTAAAAAAAATGTTAGAGGGAGAGTAAAATGTGAGGAGAGGGAAAATCGTACTTGACTCACCTAACTAAGTCGACTCGTTAGATATTTTCTGACTTGGACCAAAATATCCTTATTGATGCATGTTTTTAACCTAGGGCAAAAAATTTCAAAATCCTCTATGTCTTCTCGAGTAAAGGTCGAAGCTGGCCTTTTTTTTTTTTGGTATACAAAAGAAGATTAACAGAAAAACAAAGACTTAGAGGAACTTATTCCTGCTCTGTTGAGAAAGTTTCCATGAATTTTGTTTGTTGTACACTTCACTTAGAATTTATTGGATAAAGCAAATGCTGCAAGAGAAGATGGTCTATACTCATGCGAATTGCAAGATCTGCACAAAGTGTCAACCCCTTCTACGAACTTCCCAATCTTCTGTAACTCTCCAAGACCATTATGAATGGATCTCCACATGAACATTTTTATCTTTGGTTCTACATTCTTTACAGCCCAAAATTTCTTCCACGGGAAATTACTTTCAACTGTTGATTATGTCTCTCCAGATTGCTCGATCAACTGTGGCGTGAAATCCCCATGACTGGTTAGTTTCCAAATTAATTCGTCATCTGGTTCCTTGTTTATTTCAACATTGGTAATCTGGTTGGCAGTAAAAGGATCAAACAGCTGTTCTGGAATGCTCCTATCCCAGTCATTAGAGTTTGGATATATTATCTCATGCACCTTTTATATGTCTGCCACGTTACCTGCTACAACTGGTACGGAGGATTTTAGAATCATCCCTAATGCTGATACTCTTTCCGTAGCAGACTAACCATAAGCATGCTTTCTTCAACTGAGTTCTACTGTGAAGTATGGCTGCCCACTTAGTAGAACACTTCTGGGGATTTTTTAACAGTCCACAATGACTCGTTTCTTAAGTATTTAGCTCTTAAAATGTTGCTCCAAAGAGAACAAGTTATCATTGATGAACCTCCGAGCCAGTTTGGCTACCACAGTTTGATTTAGATCGGATAAAGATCTTAATCCTATGCCTCCTTCGTCTTTAGGAAGATTAAACCATTCCCATTTCAGGAAATGCATCTTTCTTTTGTCCCTTGTATGTCCCCACCAATTTTTTTTAATAATCTGGGTGAGCTTGTTCAAGATTGTTTTTGGAATGATAGAGCAGGCCATATAGTACACTGGAATGAGCGCCAATACATGTTGTATTAGGACAGTTCTTCCTGCATGCGTGAGGGAGTTTCGTTCCATCCGGACAGTTTGTCGTCAAACTTTTCTTCAAGGAAAGAAGAGTGAATATATATTTTATACCTTCGTTATTCTTTGATGTGAGACTAAGCCGACTTATATTAGTATATTACTTGAGTTATTTTATAGTTTTGGTTGAACTGACATTGTATTGTACTGTGAAATCCTTGTATAAAATCAATACTTAGTGTTAGTTAGTTGGTTATGCATCCTCATAATGGTTGAGGAGTATACATACAAAGAATGAGGAACAAAATCTCGTTTGTTCTGATAGGCCATTTTATAATTGATAGTTCTACTTTCACATTTTGGATTCATATCAAGCTAAGTTGTTGCAGTTGGTAGATATTTTGTATTTCAAATCCACGGGGATTTTTAACCCCTGGGGCAGAAACTTGATATCTTTTGGATATCCTTCTTTGGAACCTTATCTGGTAACAACCATTTGAGGTCGAATCATTTTGATGGAATTTGATATATTAACAGACGTAGACATTGTACATTTCATACTCAAGGCTTTCCTGTCCCATGGTAGAGTTTAGAATACTGCGAAATTATCTAACAAAACCACTACTTATAATAGTTGGTAGCTGGTAACTAATACTTTTAGGTTGCTGACCTGGAAACATGCTTATCAACTGCATATACCATAATTTTATCATATTAAGCTCTAAAAAACCAAGGTGATACTCTTTGAGTTACACCAACACCAACCATATTATTTGGGCTAAATAAAAACCATACCCAGGAAAAATGAAACAAAAACCCCAAATCTATTAATATGGGTGAATTACATCCATTTCATTTTTAAGAAATACCCAGCCTACCCTCCCATCCATTTTTTTCTTCTTCATACGAGATCTATATTCTCTCTTCACTCACAGCACCGCCACCAACAGAGCCTCCTCCAATTCTTCCCGCACCACCATCAGAACCACTGCATTCTCCTGATTCTCCACCAACATCGTCTCTTGTTCTACTTCATCCCCATCTCCGAAAGCGACACCTCCTACTCCCGTACCAACATAAATGTATACAGATCTACAATGGGAAGTAAGGAAAATAAAAAGGTGATAATCGAACTAAAATTAGAGATTTGATTATTTATTTTTGTAAGATTGATGTGATTTTTCTTCTCAATCTATCTATTTTCAAGTTAGATGTAAAAAAAAACTGGTCTCAAATGTTAATTGGGTTGTCGATTTGATAAACTAGGTTAAGGGTAGTGAAGAATTGGTCTTAAACGATGAGTAAATCAAGTCTTCCTTTGATATTCTAATTACGGGCTTAAACAGATTCAAAAAATGGTTTTTGAGATGAATTGAATTGATGAGATGAATTTTTGAGATGAATTTATTTCTTTGTAAGGAATGAAATTATAAGCGACCCAGGAACTGTGAGTGATTGCTTTTAAATCTAGTCATGTAATTTGTTTGTAGCTGATCTAGTCCAAGTGGAAATTATGTCTAATTCAAATTTATTTTATGTAACATGTCTATGAAAGATTGTTTACTCTCTCCATGTCGTTTATTGTTAATTTTGGTTTAGTGAACTTTCATTCACTACGGGAAAAATCATCATTTACAACACTATATTAGCGTTGTAGTAACCCTACTACAACGCTTTTCTGTGTATTGTGTAGGTGGGGTATTGTAGAAAGTCCAAGCTTTTCTACAATACTTGACTAAGTGTTGTAAACGGTGATGTGATTCATAGTTCGACAATATATTGCCAAAGTTGTGATTCCCTTTCGATTTTTTTATAAAGCCTAACATAACCCTTGCTTGTTGTTGCAGGAACATCTTTGACAACAAAAGTGTTGTATCGTGGAACTATCTTGTACAACAGATAGTTATGTTGTAATAAATTATTTCACAATATCGAGCCTCTGTTGTTGAAAAATGGAAGACAACATCTATTAGTATTGTGAATACAATTTTCACTACACTTCGTAGAGTTGTGCAACTGTACTAAACAACTCCTACTTATATTGCAAGAAATATGTTTACAATGACTATACTGAGTAGTAAATTTTGTTAACACAACACTTATTAGTATTGTGATTATTGATCACTACTTGTTGGTTGGAATTGTAAAACCATCATGATACAACTATACTATGTGTAGTAAAAAAATTTGAACACCACTGTTATTAGTATTGTAGGACTATCATGGACAACACAAGTAAGGTATCTTAGAAACATATAAAACAACTGTTATTATTATTGTTAATAAAATTTGCACGACACTTGTATGAGTTGTCGAACTATCTTGGACAACACATAGTTATATTGTAAAGATGTTATTTCACAATATCTTGGTTGGGTAGTGGAAAATCTCTAACACAACACTCTATGTGAATAAGGCCCAACATATACATTTCAATTTTGGCACCTTGTTTGTGTTGTGAAATGTGAGGAAACAACTAGATTAAACTGAAACATAAATAGGCTCTGAAGTTGAAAGATTCATTGAAATTAAACTAAACCCAGTGTAACTGAAAGATTCATTCACATACCCTTGTGATATACACAAAAACATTCAAAAAAATGGCAGTGATGAACTGATGATGTTTGTGCCCAAAAGTTAAGTCTCCAAAAAGATGAAAGATGATTTAAGAAGTCTACTGGTAGGAAATTCTATCCTTGGGCCATGTGATAAAATTTGAAACAGCCTGACCAACATATTTGACTTCTTGATCGCCTTGTATACATGAGCATCCTCCACATAAGCAACCTTCACACATACGGTGTAGGCTCTAAGACCTATTGGCATTCCATGTATCTCCTTGCTTGGATCTGTTTCAGCAATTTCAGCCTCCGCAACCACCTCGCCCTCCTTGTACCAGCTTAACAGCTTGCAAGCTTGGAATCTCTTTGGCACTTGGACCTCATTTGGTCTGCTGACAGGACTTGGAGTTGTATGAGTTGAGTTTCTTTCATTGCAGAGAAAAATCCTGCTAGTGCTAGCCTCCTGGTTGTTGCTGGATTTTGGAGTTGACCTGCGAGAGGGTGAGACTCCATTGCAGACACATGCTGAGTTCCTTTCCTATATTAAGAGAAGATTGGAAGTATGAGGTTCACAATCAAGTTTGAAATCATCAAGAAAATGAGAACTAATAACAAGTTAAGTTCTCACCTCTAATCACACCACCGATCATTCGATGCTCTACGGGTTTCGACACTCTGTAATCATCAATTTATAGTGGGATTGGGCAGCAACCTTTTTACGTGTCGCTCCAAAACCAATTCCTTTAGCTCTCCCTGTAGTTTTGTCCTCGCCAAAGGCCTTTGCAAGAATATCATCATGTCACGGATGATCCAACATCGACACCATGCTTGCTTGACTTTTTCAAGTTTCTCTGTTTAAGTGTGTAAAACATCATATATTTTCACATTTTTGAAGCACACACATTAACCACACAAAGGAAAAGGAGAAGATTTATTACAAAAGCTTGTACAACACCCGGATTTGGAATCTTTCCTTTGCGTTGTCTATGACCACGTTTCCATAAACTGGCTGCATCAATCTCCTTGGTTGTGTTTAGTTCTTTTTGCTGCCAAATAAATGTATCAATACATAAAAATCATCAACAATAGCATAACAACATGGTATTAAAGTCATGATACATGCTAAGAAAAAGCTTGGAAGATTTCTAAGATCTAACTATGTAGAGAACTTCTCATCTTCCATGAAAATCAACAGTTAACACATAAACAAAACAAAACACTACATAAAAGAGAAGTATAGAAAATGATCAGCTATAGCTGATACAGTTAAGCCATCATTTGGGCAATCAAAACAATCACCTCATTCTCTATAATGCTTATAACCAATGAAGGAAAACAATAACAAAGAAACAAAGAAGAGATTCATTCAAGGCATTATATCTCCAAGGTGCTAAATCAAATGAATATTTAAGTATTGATACTTCACATGGCGGCAACCAATGACAATATTACAAATATCTTCATGTAAGAGCACAAGCCAACCAAATTCATGACTCATGGAATTTCACATATTACTGACTATGTCAAATTATGTATGCTAGTCTATACCACAGGTCGTGATCTGAATTATGAAATGATCCATCATAAACAACCTTACAATCCACAACCCGTTAAAAGGACAGAGATCAACCTATAAGAAATAAGATAAGCATCTAAATGTTTGTAATTGCATAAATAATGTCACAATAACCAAACAACCAAGCAATTATATTTTTAAGTCAATAGGTTTCACGTGGTGAACATACCAAGGCCTCCTCCAATCGCGCGAATCCTTGTCGACTTATGGTATGCGGGGTGGTGTGTTTTGAACGTTTTTCTTGCATTATTATTCTTTTGACCTGAAAAGAAAAATAGAGACATCATTTGATAGACTTTAAAGTTTTGAATACAAATATACAATCATTCGTTATAATTAAAAAACTTACTCTGAAATCAGGAGAGGTTACATGTTTAACAAATTCTTCCCACTCCCTAACTGTCATTGTCTTGGCATTAGCTTTTCAGCCGTTTCTCTCTTTCTTCCCCTTGGAGCCGATCAAAAGCATCGAGAACCAAACCATCTTTTCTTGACCTTGCTTCTCTAAGATAAGCTCCCATTTTGCTGAAATAGTAATCTTTGTAACACTCAGGCACAATGAATCGGTTCTACAAACAAAAGTAAATAAATTGTATTAGAATACGCTATGAATTAAATAATTATGGACTTAACGAAAAGAGATAAATAGCTATGAATTACAGTACCATTACTATCTTCCATATGTTTTCTTTGGCTTGAATAGGGACGAGTCTCCAATCTGTGAAAGTTAACGAAAGTTTCCGAACAAGCACCCCTAGCACACTGGCCAGTTGAACAGATGGATCGCCAATTGGTTGTTCATTAGTGTTGAAGGAAACTGGTCTCTTCGGCTCAAGAGAATCTAACTTCAATGCGTGCATCTGGGTTGGGCCACGTGGAACATACTTTCTTTGCTTTGCTTCTTTTCCTTCTTCACTTTCCTCATTATCAGATCTGTTACCATTCTCCAAATCCTTATCCACATCATTTGGATTTTCCTCTTCTTCTACCTGTTCCTCTTCCTCTCTCTGTTCCTCTCCCTCTTCATCTTCCTCTTCCTCTTGCAAATCTGCAAGCGAGTCATTTGGATCCCTCAGCAGAACATTCAGACATGGGCCTGTGCTGCCTGTGTCCATTTTTCGATTTACTTTCTTTTGAGTGACTTCAGAATTTCCAGTATCTCCTTTAGAGCGATTAGAATGAGACTCTGTGTTCTTGACTTTGTAGGTGGAGCACTTTCAGATTGGTTTAACACCTTCCTCTTCTGTGTTGCTTGTATCTTTGTAGCTGGTGATGAGAGAGTATCCAATTCGGGTTGTCGACGCTTTAGAGTTTTTGCAGCATCATGTTCTGGTCTAACTCCAGTGATAATTGAAGTCGGAATGCCCAAATACGATAGATTTCATCTCCAGTTCATCCCAACGAGATACTGAGGTCTAACTCCAGTGATAATTGAAGTCGGAATGCCCAAATACGATAGATTTCGTCTCCAGTTCATCCCAACGAGAGACTCAAGACTAACTCCAGTGATAATTGATGTCGGAATGCCCAAATACGATAGATTTCGTCTCCAGTTCATCCCAACGAGAGACTCAGGTCTAACTCCAGTGATAATTGAAGTCGGAATGCCCAAATACGATAGATTTCATCTCCAGTTCATCCCAACGAGAGACTGAGGTCTAACTCCGGTGATAATTGAAGTCGGAATGCCCAAATACAATAGATTTCGTCTCCAGTTCATCCCAACGAGAGACTCAAGACTAACTCCAGTGATAATTGATGTCGGAATGCCCAAATACGATAGATTTCGTCTCCAGTTCATCCCAACGAGAGACTCAGGTCTAACTCCGAGTGATAATTGAAGTTCGGAATGCCCAAATACGATAGATTTCATCTCCAGTTCATCCCAACGAGAGACTGAGGTCTAACTCCAGTGATAATTGAAGTCGGAATGCCCAAATACGATAGATTTCGTCTCAGTTCATCCCAACGAGAGAATCAAGAATAACTCAAAGTGATAATTGATGTCGGAATGCCCAAATACGATAGATTTCGTCTCCAGTTCATCCCAACGAGAGACTCAGGTCTAACTCCAGTGATAATTGAAGTCGGAATGCCCAAATACAATAGATTTCGTCTCCAGTTCATCCCAACGAGAGACTGAGGTCTAACCCCAGTGATAATTGAAGTCGGAATGCCCAAATACAATAGATTTCGTCTCCAGTTCATCCCAACGAGAGACTCAAGACTAACTCCAGTGATAATTGATGTCGGAATGCCCAAATACGATAGATTTCAACGAGAGACTTGACGAATTCGTGTTCGTTTAAGGTTTATTAGAACTCTTAAAGTGTGTTTCTTTGTCAATCTGTATGCTTTTGCTTAGACCAATATCTAACGTACCAAAGTGAGGGTGCAAAAAAACCAAAATCTAACGGTGGGAAGCCTTTTGGTTTGTGTTTTTTCAATCCGTATGCTTTTGTTCTCTCCAATCACAAACTTGTTTCTCTCCCGCTTCAAAAGCCCGCCCAATTTTGGTCACGTGTCCGATTGAGGAATTTACAGACATTATTAATTTGTATTCCACTGCAACGTGTCTTCTACAGAGTTTATTCCCCCTAATTTTTCAGCCAATTTCTAGACGCGCCCAAATTTTGAAAGACATCCAAATTTTCGCCAAAATCACTAAAACAAACCCCTCTCTCACCAAAACCGAAAACCCTCTTCACCAAAAAAAAAAAAAAAAAAATCTCTCACCGCAACTCAGAAGAAATCTCTCGATCTCTAAATCTCTCAAATTATAACCCATAATCGAGAAAACCCTAACTCGGAAGCAATATCTCGATCTCTAAATCCCTCAAAAGATAACCCATAATCATAAAACCCTAAATCGAAGCAATCTCTCAATCTATTCACGCGAGAAACCCAAAGGATTAATCTCTCGAACTCAATCAGATCTCACCAAGGGGTAAGAATCTCTCATACTATCAAATCTTAAGAGTAATTTCTTTTCCAGTTTTCTGTTTTAGGGATATAATATTTTGGGTTTTTTCTTTTCATGTTAGAAATTTTAGGTCTTAACATTTCTTAAGTTTTGTTGTTTCAACGGTAGATTTAAATTGGGTCTGTTTAATTTTAGGTCTTTAATTTTGGTCTTTGATTTTGATGATGATTTTCATCCTAGTTTTGGTCTTTTTGAAGATTTGGTCTCTGTCACTCATGTTCTAGTATTTGGTATTAATGATATGATGATTGTCCCTATAGCTCATGTTCTAGTACTTTTTCGTTAATAGTATTAGTTGTTTATGATGAATGAGGTTTGGTATGTTCTGTATACTTGAGACATTTTTTTTCTTTGTCCTGTGTTACACTTGATTTGAGTTCTTTATGTTCGTATACTTGAGGTTTGCTATGTTTAATATGTTCTGCATAGCTTTTTTAGGTTCATATGTTGTTTATAGCATCTTTAACATGATATATAGAAATTAAGTTTGAGTTCTAGCTTATTTCAATCTTTAATTTTTGTCTTTTTGATGATTTTTCTCTGTCAATAGATTTATGCAAATCAACTAATTTGTTAACATTATTTGGTGATGATAAGTGTACAAAAATCAACTCAATTTTATTTCTTTGGTTGATGATAAGTATTTGAAATGATAATAATATCAACTTGAGTGTGTCATTAATTATCAACTCATGTTCTTTCCTTGCTAGATTGTGTCAACTCAAATTGTGTGTATGAAATGATTTTGATTTATTGTTAAGGATTTGATTTGTTAGTTTGTCAATATGTTCTGTATTGATGTGATATGAAATGATGGTTTTGTGTTAGCTTCGAGCCACATTGATAATTGAATTCTGCTTTTTGTAAGGCATAACTGCAATAATGAAGACTAGCAAGGAGGCATGCAGAAGAAGCCGGTCAAGCGGCGGGCAATAAAGGTTAACACTTGTCATCATAATTGCAGTGTAAACAAATTTCCATATAGCTTCTCATTTTAACTAAGTTACGGTTGTTCAGGATGAAAAACAAAGAGAATCTGATGAAGCATCCCTGAAGAGTAACAAGTCCCAATCTAATAATGCCGAACCATCTTCTAATATAAGGCAAGTAAGGAGATCACCAAGGACAAAGCATGTTACAGAACCAACCGCTGCAATTTCTCCAATCGAATTGGAAACAGCGACTCCAAAGCGCCGTTGAGCAGACTCAAAGTGCTAAACTGTCGTCAACAACTCATCCAGAACCATTGCCTTCACTGTAAGTAGGCGAACTTCTCCAAAGGTACAAGAAGTTACAGAACATGATGCCGCAAAAAACTCTAAAGCATCGACAACCTTAATTGGATACTCTCTCATCACCAGCTACAAAGATACAAGCAAACACGTAAGAGGAAGGTGTTAAACCAATCAAAGTACTCCACCTACAAAGTCAGCAACCACAGAGTCTCATTCTAATCGCTCTAAAGGAGATACTGGAAATTCTGAAGTCACTCAAAAGAAAGTAAATCGAAAACTGGACACAGCAAAGACACAGGCCCATGTCTCGAATGTTCTCGCCGAGGGATCCAAATGACTCGCTTGCAGATTTGCAAGAGGAAGAGAAGATGAAGAGGAGAGGAGAGGAAGAGAGAGGAAGAGGAACAGAGAGAGGAAGAGGAACAGGTAGAAGAAGAGGAAAATCCAAATGATGTGGATAAGGATTTGGAGAATGGTAATGATCGATAATGAGGAAAGTGAAGAAGGAAAAGAAGCAAAGCAAAGAAAGTATGTTCCACGTGGCCCAACCCAGATGCACGCATTGAAGTTAGATTCTCTTGAGCCGAAGAGACCAGTTTTCCTTCAACACTAATGAACAACCAATTGGCGATCCATCCGTTCAATGTGGCCAGTGTGCTGTGGGTGCTTGTTCGGAAACTTCCGTTAACTTTCCAGATTGGAGGCTTGTCCTATTCAAGCCAAAGAAAACATATGGAAGATAGTAATGGTACTGTAATTCATAGCTATTTATCTCTTTTCGTTAAGTCCATAATTATTTAATTCATAGCGTATTCTAATACAATTTATTTACTTTTGTTTGTAGAACCGATTCATTGTGCCGAGTGTTACAAAGATTACTATTTCAGCAAAATGGGAGCTTATCTTAGAGAAGCAAGGTCAAGAAAAGCTGGTTTGGTTCTCGATGCTTTTGATCGGCTCCAAGGGGAAGAAAGAGAGAACGAGCTGGAAAAGCTAATGTCGAAGACAATGACAGTTAGGGAGTGGGAAGAATTTGTTAAACATGTAACCTCTCCCGATTTCAGTAGTAAGTTTTTTAATTATAATGAATGATTGTATATTTGTATTCAAAACTTTAAAGTCTATCAAATGATGTCTCTATTTTTCTTTTCAGGTCAAAAGAATAATAATGCAAGAAAACGTTCAAAACACACCACCCCGCATACCATAAGTCACAAGGATTCGTAGCGATTGGAGGAGGCCTTGGTATGTTCACCACGTGAAACCTATTGACTTAAAAATATAATTGCTTGGTTGTTTGGTTATTGTGACATTATTTATGCAATTACAAACATTTAGATGCTTATCTTATTTCTTATAGGTTGATATCCTGCCTTTTAACGGGTTGTGGATTGTAAGGTTGTTTATGATGGATCATTTCATAATTCAGATCACGACCTGTGGTATAGACTAGCATACATAATTTGACATAGCTGTAATATGTGAAATTCCATGAGTCACGTAATTTGGTTGGCTTGTGCTCTTACATGAAGATATTTGTAATATTGTCATTGGTTGCACGCCATGTGAAGTATCAATACTTAAATATTCATTTGATTTAGCACCTTGGAGATATAATGCCTTGAATGAATCTCTTCTTTGTTTCTTTGTTATTGTTTTCCTTCATTGGTTATAAGCATTATAGAGAATGAGGTGATTGTTTTGATTGCCCAAATAATGGCTTAATTTGTACGCCTATAGCTGATCATTTTCTATACTTCTCTTTTATGCAAGTGTTTTGTTTTGTTTATGTGTTTAACCGTTGATTTTCATGGAAGATGAGAAGTTCTCTACATAGTTAGATCTTAGAAATCTTCCAAGCTTTTTCTTAGCATGTATCATGACTTTAATACCATGTTGTTATGCTATTGTTGATGATTTTTATGTATTGATACATTTATTTGGCAAACCAAAAGAACTAAACACAACCAAGGAGATTGATCTGACCGATACTTATGGAAACGTGGTCATAGACAACGCAAAGGAAAGATTCCAAATCCGGTGTTGTACAAGCTTTTGTAATAAATCTTCTCCTTTTCCTTTGTGTGGTTAATGTGTGTGCTTCAAAAATGTGAAAATATATGATGTTTTACACACTTAAACAGAGAAACTTGAAAAAGTCAAGCGAGCATGGTGCGATGTTGGATCATCCGTGTGGATGATATTCTTGCAAAGGCCTTTGGCGAGGACAAAACTACAAGGGAGAGCTAAAGGAATTGGTTTGGAGCGACACGTAAAAAAGGTTGATGCCCAATCCCACTATAAATTGATGATTACAGAGTGTCGAAACACAGCAGAGCATTTGAATGATCTACTGGTGCGGTTAGAGGTGAGAACTTAACTTGTTATTAGTTCTCATTTTCTTGATGATTTCAAACTTGATTGTGAACCTCATACTTCCAATCTTCTCTTAATATAGGAAAGGAACTTTCATAATACGCAATGGAGTCTCACCTCTCGCAGTCAACTCCAAAAGCCAAAGAACAACCGGAGGCTAGCACTAGCGAGATTTTTCTCTCGCAATGAAAGAAACTCAACTCATACAACTCCAAGTCATGTCACAGACCAAATGAGGTCCAAGTGCCAAAGAGATTCCAAGCTTGCAAGTTGTTAAGCGGGTACAAGGAGAGGCGAGGTGGTTATGAGGCTGAAATTCTTTGAAACAGATCCAAGCAAGGAGATACATGGAATGCCAATAGGTCTGGAGCCTAGCACTCGTATGTGTGAAGGTTGCTTATGTGGAGGATGCTCATGTATACAAGGCGAGGGAAGAAGTCAAATATGTTGGTCATTGTCGTTTCAAATTTTTTTATCACATGGCCCAAGGATAGAATTTCCTACCAGAGTGACTTCTTAAATCATCTTTCATCTTTTGGAGACTTAACTTTTTTGGGCACAAACATCATCAGTTCATCACTTTGCCACTTTTTGAATGTTTTTGTGTATATCACAAGGGTATGTGAATGAATTTTTCGGTTACACGGGTTTAGTTTAATTTCAATGAATCTTTCAACTTCAGAGAGCCTATTTATGTTTCAGTTTAATCTAGTTGTTTCCTCACATTTCACAACACAAACAAGGTGCCAAAAAGTGAAATGTGTATGTTGGGCCTTATTCACATAGAGTGTTGTATTAGAGATTTTCCACTACCCAACCAAGATATTGTGAAATAACATCTTTACAATATAACTATGTGTTGTCCAAGATAGTTCGACAACTCATACAAGTGTCAGCAAATTTTATTAACAATAATAATAACATGAGTTGTTTTATATGTTTCTAAGATACCTTACTTGTGTTGTCCATGATAGTCCTACAATACTAATAACAGTGGTGTTCAATTTTTTTTACTACACATAGTATAGTTGTATCATGATGGTTTTACAATTCCAACCAACCGTAGGATCGTAATAATCACAATACTAATAAGTGTTGTGTTAACAAAATTTACTACTCAGTATAGTCATTGTAAACATATTTCTTGCAATATAAGTAGGAGTTGTTTAGTACAGTTGCACAACTCTACGAAGTGTAGTGAAAATTGTATTCACAATACTAATAGATGTTGTCTTCCATTTTTCAACAACAGAGGCTCGATATTGTGAAATAATTTATTACAACATAACTATCTCGTTGTACAAGATAGTTCCACGATACAACACTTTTGTTGTCAAAGATGTTCCCAACAACAAGCAAGGGTTATGTTAGGCTTTATAAAAAAATCGAAAGGGAATCACAACTTTGGCAAAATATTGTCGAACTATGAATCACATCACCGTTTACAACACTTAGTCAAGTATTGTAGAAAAGCTTGGACTTTCTACAATACCCCACCTACACAATACAGAAAAAGCGTTGTAGTAGGGTTACTACAACGCTAATATAGTGTTGTAAATGA